>CM030361.1:80149395-80211895 GCA_017893485.1 Hemerocallis citrina | reverse complement strand
CCAAAAGATCCTTTCCCCCTCCCGCGCATCGACGCTTTGATAGACGCGACCTCAGGGCACGAGCTGCTGTCCTTCATGGACGCTTTCTCGGGGTACAATCAGATCCGGATGTTTCCGCCCGACATCTCCAAGACCTCATTCGTCACCGACCAAGGTCTTTATTGTTACCGTGTCATGCCCTTCGGGCTGAAAAACGCCGGAGCCACGTACCAGCGACTCGTCAACAGAGTCTTCAAGGACCTGATCGGCCGCAACGTAGAAGTTTACGTCGACGACATGCTTGTCAAGAGCCGGGCTGGGCCGGACCACGTCGCCGACCTCGAGGAAGCCTTCGGTGTCCTCCGACGCCACAACATGAGGCTTAACCCGGCTAAATGCGCCTTCGGCGTCTCCACGGGGAAGTTCCTAGGGTTCATTGTCAGCCAGCGCGGCATTGAGGCAAACCCCGAAAAAATACAGGCCATCATCAACATGTCCCCGCCCCGGAATGTCAAAGAGGTTCAGAGGCTCACGGGTCGGTTGGCGGCGATCGGCCGTTTTCTCTCCAAATCAGGGGAGAAATCTCTCCCCTTCTTCAAAGCCTTGCGCGGGAAAGGGGGCTTCGAGTGGGGTACCCCTCAACAAGAAGCCTTCGAACAGCTGAAACGGTACCTCGCCAACCCGCCTCTCCTCAGCAAGCCCGAACCAGGCGAGCCGCTTTGGCTCTACCTGTCCGCCTCGGACCACGCCCTCAGCGCCGTCCTCGTCCGAGAGGAGGAAGGAGTTCAGAAACCCCTGTACTATGTAAGCAAAGTGCTACACCCGGCCGAGACGAGATACGCGAAGATAGAAAAGGTAGCCTATGCCCTGGTTATGGCAGCCCGAAAACTCCGACCTTACTTCCAGGCCCACTCCGTCCAAGTTCTGACCGACCAACCACTGAAAACCGTCCTCCACAAGCCCGAAAACTCCGGCCGATTAGTCAAGTGGTCGATCGAGCTGAGCCAGTTCGACATTAGCTATCATCCCAGGGCAGCCATTAAAGGGCAGGCCCTCGCCGAGTTCATAACTGAATGCACTGTCTCCGAGCAACCTGACGTAGAAGAGCCGGATCCGACCTGGGAGGTCTTTGTTGACGGCTCATCCTGCGAAACGGGGAGTGGGGCGGGCGTCATCCTTCGTGGCCCCGACCAATTCCTACTTCAATACTCCCTGCGCCTCAACTTTCCCGCCTCCAACAACGAGGCAGAATATGAGGCCATGATCGCCGGACTGACCCTCGCCCACCGAGCCGGTGCCAAGCGAATCCGGGCGTTCAGCGACTCTCAACTCGTGATCCATCAAATCAACGGAGAGTACGAAGCCCGCGACGACCGTATGATGAGATATTTGGCGGCGGTCCGACGACTCTTGGCGCTCTTCGACAACACTACGGTTGTCAGAGTCCCCAGGGAACAGAACGCCCAAGCCGATGCGCTATCCAAACTCGCCTCTTCTTCCTTCGAAGGCCTCGATCGTACGGTGCTCGTCGAGGTCCTCTTGGAGCCAAGCATCATTAGCCCAGAGCCGGAAGCAATGTGCGTACAAGAAGGAACCAGCCCGGACGACTGGACCACTCCCATCCGAAAATTCTTAAACCAGGCCGAGCTTCCTGAAGACAAAGCCGAGGCCAGGCGAATCAGAATCCGAGCTGAAAGATTCGTCATAATCGATAACATCCTCTTCAAACGCTCGTACACCTTGGCCGACGGCAAACCCTACCTCCGCTGCCTCGCCAAGGACGAGGCCAGCTACGTCCTCAAAGACCTGCACGAGGGGATCGGCGGATGCCACATGGGGAGTAGGACACTTGCCCGAAAGGCCCTGAATCAAGGGTACTATTGGCCCATCATGCTCCAAGACTCACAAGACTTAGTCAAGAGGTGCGGCCCCTGCCAAAGATTCTCCCCCATCAAAAGGCTTCCTCAAGCCAACCTCCGATCCCTGGCAAGCCCTACGCCCTTCGCCATGTGGGGTATGGACCTTGTGGGGCCCTTCCCCCCAGCGGTAGGACAAAAGAAATTCCTGATTGTCGCCATCGACTACTTCACCAAGTGGATCGAAGCCGAACCGCTGTCCAGCATCACCGAACGCCAAGTGCAACAATTCTTCTGGAAGAACATCATTTGTCGATTCGGGATCCCCCGAATCCTCGTCACGGACAACGGAACCCAGTTCCAAGGGCAGAACTTCCAATCTTTCTGTCAGGACATCGGCATCCAGCAACGTTTCTCCGCCATTTGCCACCCTCAGTCTAACGGCCAAGCAGAGAATGCGAACAGGCAAATCCTCGACGGCCTCAAAAAGCGCCTTGACAATTCCCCCAAGGGGCTCTGGGTGGAGGAGCTGCCCAGCGTACTATGGGCACACCGAACCACGCAGAGGATCCCCACGGGGGAGACACCCTTCAATCTGACCTATGGGACTGAGGCAGTCATCCCCGTCGAAGTCGGATTGCCTTCTCCCCGGATCATAGCCTTCGATGAAGACGACAACGCGTCCGCCCTGAGGGCTAACCTGGACTTCATCGCCGAGGTACGAGAAAAGTCCGCGGTCCGAAGGAGCATTTATCAGCAACGGATCGAGAGATTTTACAACAAGAAAGTCCGCCCCACCAGCATCCGGGCAGGGGACCTAGTGTTGCGAAAGCTATCTGTCTCTGACCCGACCAAGAAGAGGAAGCTGGCTCCCAACTGGGAAGGCCCATACCGCGTAGTCGAGGCTGTACGCCCTGGTACATACCGACTGACGGATATGAATGAGGATATGAATGACCGACCCATCAGCCGACCCTGGAACGCTGAGCACCTCATGAAATTCCGGGGAGAGCAAGCTTAGATTCCAGCGTGGCTTAAATAAATTAAAACTTTTGTAAACATTCATGTGTAAAGGGCCGCTTCAGCGACCCCCCCCCCCCAGTCTGGTATAAAAGAAGTCTCTTTTGTCAAAAGATTAAAATACCTCGGCAACGCCGACCCAGTACCGGGCAAGGCGGGCGGCATCTGGGTTCTCCCTCGGGTCTCATCCCCAAGCGCCTCGGCAGGTTCGACCCAACTACGGGCAGGAGGTCTCCCTGTCGCCCCGCATCGATCCCTCACGAATCGGCGGAGCCCGACCTCGCCTAAACCGCCCTTCACCACCCCGATAGCCAGAGCAAAGAAGGAAAAGAAAGCTTTATTCATACTCTTTTATTTTTGTACGGAGAAAACAAGCAAATACCGTTACAGGACCACTCCACTCATCTCAAACTACAGGAGATCTCCGACTTAGGGCCCCTCGGACCCGGTAAAGGGCGGAATCACTCCGACCAAACGACTTGGGACTCTCTCCTCGTCATGACGGTCCTTCGGTTCTGCCACCGTCGACACCCCGGCCACGGAGCTCTGGGCATCCACGGATCGAAGGCGCTCCATCAGTGGCAACGCCGAGGGAGCCCCCTCTGCTCGCCGATCCCTCGAGGAAGATGTCGAAACACCCAACATGGTCCTATAGCGGTGTATCTCCATCTCCTTCTCCACTATCACATCGTGAAGTAGTTTCTCGGAGGAAGGCCTCTGCACCGAGGAACTTGACATGGTGTATCCAAGACCAACGCCCCCTAGCTCCCGATCCACCATCGCCCTCCTCAGCCGGCTCGCCTCCTCACTCAGGGCTTCAGACTTGTTCCTGTAATAATGGAAGGCCGCATCAGTGTCGCGAGCCCTCTTTCGATACCGAACCAAAGTGGCCTCTAAGGCCTCGACCTTGCCCCGAAGCCACGCCACGTCGGAACGAAGGGGGTCCACCTCAGGAAGGGGAGCCGTGACCTACAAGAGAACCAGCCCGCTCAAGACATATGTGCAAAGAGGTTCAGAAATTTTTCAAAGTTGGAACACTTAGCCAGCCAGAAAACCCTCTTTTTATAAATTCAGTTTCCCCATACAAAAAATGTGGTGGCCAGTCCGCGGAAGGCAAATACAATCGAGAGAAGGAAAAAGAAGGACAAAAATTATACAGCTGGTTTTCCCACCTCGATATCAGCCGGGTCCGTTGGAGGGTCGGTAACCGATTTGTCATCTGACCCTTGTCCGCCAGGAGTCTTCGGTGTCCCCTCAATCTCCATATCATACTCGAAGTTGGACAGGTCGATAGTCGGATAAAAGTGCCTCACATGGCTGAGGGCCTTCGCGTAACTACTATCCTGGGCATTGATCACCAGGATCTGACACGACTTAGTCACCTCATCCTTCTCCTTCTCCGACCTCTCCTCCTGAGCCGCCCTCGCCTTCGCCCATTCCTCATTCTCCTTGTCAAAAGCCACCTTCGTCTCCGCCTCCTTCTTACGAGAGCCTTCGAGCTCTCCCTTCGATTCCGTCACCTCCTGCTCGGCCTTGTCAGCCCGATCTCGCTCTCGCTGCACCGCCGCCTCGTAGAGGCCCTTCACATGGGCCCCCTGCACGGTCGCCTGCCAGGACCAGACACTACTAAGAAATCTTCCTTAAACAACATCACCTGAAAGCTAGGAGGTTCAATCGACTTACCAGCACAGTGGCCTACGCAAGACGCACATACGCCTCGTCCAGGGTCTGGGACTTCATATCCGAGCGGTCCCGGGGGGTCGCCAACTTATCTGCAACCTCCACGGCCTGGCGCCCCCGGACCAGGCAATCACCCTCGCGGATCGACCAATCGGGCACCCACCTTCGCCGAAGCCTCTCCTCTAGTCCGGGATCCACCGGGGGACCCTTCCCCTTATCAGGCTCGGCGGCCGCGCCCTGATCCGAACCCCCTTGGACCACTGCGTCCCCACCCGTCTCTGACCGAGTCCTCTTCATCCTCGGCTGAATGGGGGCCTCGGAGACCACCTGGGACAACTCGGTGGTCTTCACCGCGACATCCTTCTTCTCGACCTTCTTCTTCTTCATGGCGAGCCTCAGCGCCTTAATCGACTCCTCATCCATTTCTGTAAAGAGATCCATTAAGAACAAATGAGCAAAAAAGTACAAGAAGAGTGTGAGGAAAGAAACAACCACGTACGAGGCACGGCCGGGCTAGGGCTCAGTCCGACGCTTGCCAGATGGGCCTCCGTCACCTTCCCCCAATTGATGCTATGCGACAGACGGAGGCGCTCAACGAGTCTCCACTCCTCCGCCGTTAAATCCCCTGGCCCCGGTGCTGTGTAGCTCGGCTTAGTATGGTTCCACCGAGTAGGGATAGCCCAAGGGTCCCCACTCCGGATCACCAGATACTTCTTCTTCCAGAACTTAATGGAATCCGGATGACCGTGGACAACCTTCGCCTTACCTCGAGGCGAGATATAATATACTCCTTCTGCCGATGAGCCAATCAACAGCATCGCTCGGAACACGCCCAGCCGCAGGGGTACCCTCTGCTCCTCGCACAACAGCACGAAGCAGATGATCTGCTTCCAGGAGTTCGGCCCGAACTGCATCGGCGCCAGGGACGACCAATTTAACACCTCCCGAACGAATGGGTGGATGGGCAGCCTCAGGCCGGAGATAAAGGCGTCCACAGGGAAGATACAATACCTGTCCGGCAGGGGATCGGTCGGTCGAAGAGAAGAACTCGGCAGCATAAGCTCATAACTGGGCCCTATGTGGTAGGCCAACTGCAGAGCCCCCAAGTCGCTTGCCTCCAGAGCGGTCGGGGAGGCGTCCACCATCAACCTCTTCCGGCTTGACGACGACGGCTGGACCCCCGAGGACTCCTTATCGGAGAGATCGTCGGGGTAGCAACGGAAAGCCCGGGGTTGTGCAGACGACCCTATCACCAAGTCGCTCGGGCCGCCAATCTTCGATTTCTTCTTCTTCGGAACCCTCCTCCTCTTAGTCCGTTCCGGCGAAGGTGTAGACAAGCGCCCCAGAACGGGCGGATTCGGAGACCCTGCGGAACCATCTCCCTCGGAGCCACCCTCCTCTCCGGAAGCCGACCCTAGGGTCTGGACTTCGTCTGAGCTGCCGCCCCCCTCCTCAGAGTCACTGCTTTCTACCACGAAATGCCTCCGAGATCGCAATGGCTTCACGCTGTGTACGACCTCCTCCTTGCCTACCGGCCCCTCCCCAGAGGTCGACGCCAACGAGCCGGACTGAGCCCTATCCATCCGTGCCTAAGTTAAACGGGGTTACCAACTAACCTGAAATCACCTCGGAAACACGACCTTGCTGCCGGAAGCTGAAGGGGCGAGCGCTGAAGAGTTGAAGGGTTTTTCCGAAAAGTAAGAGGCAGGAGAGAAATAGGCGATGGGAGGAGAGGGGGGAACATTTATAGGGGATAGGAACAACTCCTCGATTTTCGCAGTCACTATTCACCGATTGACGTGCAACTACCGCCTAGGAAATCACGCCACATCCTCGAAACACGTGCTGCTGACGTCACCCAGTGCCAGACTGGCAGCCCGGTACGGGGGTCGGTTCGGGCAAAATAACGACTCGCCTTCGCCAGCACTAAAGTACTCTTCTTCAGAAGATCCACCGGCGGGCCATCACCCTTACCAGCCCGTAATCCCCCCTCGTCTCGAGGTTCGGCTTGGCACCGGGGTACTCTTCCCAAGAAGAAACTACGGCTCGCCTTCACCCTCACCGGCCCATAATCCCTCGCCAGCTCGAGGTTCGGCCCGGCACCCGGGTACTCTTCTTCGGAAGATCCACCGGCTGGCCATCACCCTTACCAGCCCGTAATTCCCCCTCGTCTCGAGGTTAGGTCTGGCACCCGGGTACTCTTCTCAGGAAGAAGCAACGGCTCGCCTTCACCCTTACCGACCCATAATCCCTCCCCAGCTCGAGGTCCGGTCTGGCACCGGGGTACTCTTCTTCGGAAGATCCACCGGCGGGCCATCACCCTTACCAGCCCGTAATTCCCCCTCGTCTCGAGGTTCGGCCTGGCACCGGGGTACTCTTCTCAGGAAGAAACAACGGCTCGCCTTCACCTTTACCGACCCATAATCCCTCGCCAGCTCGAGGTTCGGTCTGGCACCCGGGTACTCTTCTTCGGAAGATCCATCGGCTAGCCATCACCCTTACCAGCCCATAATTCCCCCTCCCCTCGAGGTTCGGTCTGGCACCCGGGTACTCTTCTCAGGAAGAAGCAACGGCTCGCCATCACCCTTGTCGACGCGTAATCCCTCGACCTCTCGAGGTTCAATCGAACACCAGGGTACTCTTCTCCGGAAGAGACAACGGTTCGCCATCGCCTTCACCTACACTTTGACCCTCGACTAGCTCGAGGTCCTATCCAAGCTTCAGGGCAGCACCACCAGGAAGGCCCTGTGATCCGCCCTCCCATTTTTTGTTACAATCATGAACACTCCTCCACGGCTAGCTCCCGCACCCCCTGCAGGAGTGGGGGGCTTGTGTGACAGTGTAAAAATGACCTGAGGCCCAACCAGGGCCCAATACAATTTCTACTCAGAAAAGCAAGAATAACAACCTGGTTCGGCTCTGGACCACTTCAGGGTCGGCGCCGAACCTCGTGTTTGCCCTCACAGTGCCTGCCTCCTCGTACTGACGAGCCTCAGTATCCCCCGGAGTCCGATCCGGAGCAGTCCCTCAGGCCGTCCTCCCTCTCTGGCGGGGCGGGAGGATGACCTGGCGCCGCCTAGGCCCTCCGATTCCCCCAGAGGCACAGAGGACTCACGATGGGCCACGTCAGCTCCAAATACCGCCAAGGGTTTCGCCACGTCAGCCCTATACCACTCCTGGTATCGCCACAACCGCCCTAAACCCCCTGGGCCTTCTGCCACGTCAGGCCCATGGGCTTTCGGATCCAAACCCGGCCCCCAAGCGGAACCAAACCCGGTTGGGATTCTCTATATATACTAGACCCTCACCCACCTTTTGGAGGTGATCAATCTTTTACCACTTAAATATACCTAGTTATTGCTACTCTCTCACAGAGACTGACTAGAGCGTCGGAGGGTCCGCCACCAGGACAAACCCCGGTGTTTCAGGACCGTCTGCAGGTACACAAGACCTCGGATCCGACCCTTCTGATCCGAGCCCAACCTTCAACGTCTTTCCGAGCTCATCGTAGGCCCCAGAAGGTCAACCGAAGGTCGGCAGACGAGCGGCAATCTCCTTCAATACAAATTGAGTTCGAACTCACACCTGGTGCTTCCACACGTGTCTCAGAAATAAACAGCATCATATATATATATATATATATATATATATATATATATATATATATATCACACACACACACACACACACACACACACACACACACACACACACACACACACACACACATATATATATATATATATATATATATATATCACACACACAGATATATATATATATATCCTTATAAATTATGGGGTATTACATACACCCCCCTTAGAAATCAGCGTCCTCGCTGAGTACGAGGCATGTCATCTAGCGCAGGATCCTCCTTTCTAGTCGATGTGGCGTCGTCCTCGATCCCGGAGATCAGTGACTCTCAACACCGCATATCATACTTGATCCCGGAGATCCGTGACTCTCAGCACCGTAGATCATACTGAGGCCGTCTTCCACACCCGGTGTCGAAATTCGGCTCTGATACCATTTGTAACGCCTTGCCCCAATAATTAGACAATTTTTATTAGAATACAACTTAATACTTAGAGTACAACTGCCCACCACAGGCTGCCTCTAAAAAGCTGGTTAACCAATTAGATGACTCTTGATCATAGGCAATTATATTTATACAATTTTAATCTAGTATTATTTCCGATATGGGACAATCTTATACAATTTCTCTCCTCGAATCCTGTGTACACAAGCCACGTCATACAACCAAAGAGACACAGCTCATGCTGTCTCCTTCAACACCCAGGTGGGCCCCCCCTAATACTGACGTTGAAAGACGTCAGCCTCATCAAACCACAACACATTGCTGCTGTATCTCAACGTGTGCCCCCCTCCCCCCATTTCACAATATTACCAATATGCCATCCAACCATCAGCTCATATATATATTACATACTATATATTTCTTTAGAAATTACGGGGTATTACACTAATTGTATGTTTATCTCTTTACTATACATCGAATGGCTATTGTATCAAAATATCTAAACTATGGTTTCTCTAGATCTACATAATCAATTGTAACGGTTCCTAGAATGATATTATTATTATTTAGTGTCGAATAAAAAAAATATAGTACTTCATATGAGAGAGGTGAGAGATTTCTCCATTATAAACAACAAGCAAGTTCCAGTTAGGCTTGAGAAATGGTTGCGGTGAGAATTGTAACATTCTTGTATCTTCTTTAGTTGAAATAACATCGCGGTTCTCCCCCCCCCCCCCCCGGATTAGGGCGAAAGCCCTTACTGGGACATTATGTGATTGGTGTGATCTAGTTTTGCTTGATAGTTTGCACTGATTGTGTCATAGACTCAAAAATATCCTCAATTTCTTAACCAGTGGTATCAGAGTAATCAGGTTCGTGGGTTTGTCCGAGTTCCTTGGAGAAGATGACATATCAAAAAACGAAGATCAAGCGGTTTGATGGTAAAGCTCTTAACTTGATTTATTCATTGCCAACTTCTTATGATCACTTGATAACTATCATGCTACATGAGAAATTAGCCAAGGAGACATTTACAGTAGCCGAGGTGATTAAGGGTCTAAAGGAAGATGAACTAAGAATGGAGACTCATAAAGGAGGGTCTATTTCTGCAGGGTATTTTGCGGTGGATGGTGATACTTCAATTGGAAGGGATGCGACACACAAAGGTAAGATTCGTTGCCACTATTATAGAGGAGTTGGGCATTACAAGAAAGACTATCTCAAGTGGTTGAGTCATAAGAGAGTTACTATAGGAGGTGATCAAGCCAATGTAGTCGATAGGGCTGTAAATCGGACAAGACAAGACCAGACAGCCATATGTTCAAGCTCGGACGGGCTTATGTCCGGCTCGGTCTGTAGCGCCCCGAATTTTCAATATGATATCTCAGAAATACGTGGCACAATTTCCAGCATCTACCTCAATTGTAATAGTAAACATAGCCAAAACTAGGGGTGGACAACTATTATCCGAACCGACCAATCTGAACCAATCCAACCCTAACCGACAGGTTTTTAACCGAACCAATTGGGGGTTTGAATTGGCTCGGTTCTTGATCTTGAATAACCGACTGGACCGGTTCGGTTGTTGGATTGAGCTTTCAAATAACCGATGAAACTGAACCGATCGTACCTCTATGCATAAGTCCATAAAAAATATAGTTCTCCTTTAATTTCTTGAATATAAAAATAGTCATTTCTCATTTTCTTGGAGATACAAATAGTCTTCTTTAATTTCTTTAATACAAATCGAGCAATTGTTTACCTATATTTTGATTCTCCATAATCTTGTGTGTTATGTTGTTGAGAAATGCTTGATTTACAGTGTGGCCCAACATAATAGAATCATGAAGTTGATGTAACATTTAGTAGTTACTTTAATCAAGTCAACTAGAAATTGTAATTTAAATCTTTTTTTATTGTACCTGAAATTCAATTTGCTTTGGTTATTTAATCTTTCTTTTATGATAATAAACTAAGATTACAGAAGTATGCAAATGAAAAAGTAGTTTATCTCACCAATTTAAACGTCATAATCTTAAATAATTAGTGCAAAATTTATTAACAACTTGTGGTTTTATGAATCTTCATTTTAAATTCATTTCTGAATTACAAATAGCGAGTTGTTTCTTAAGTTTGATTGAAGTTGATATTTTAAATTTCAACAAAATTATGAATGATGTTGAAGGTGAAAAGTAGCACGCCAAACCGACCATCCAATCCAATCCAAACTGAGCTTAATAGGCTTGGATGGAAACCGATCCAATTAAGGTTCGGATAGGTTGCGGATGAGAAAATTGAAAAATCGATCTTCTTTGGATCGGTGGTGGATGGTCCATATCAGGTCGGATACCGACCGATGTCCACACCTAGCCAAAACACAAATAAATTTTTTTAACTTTTATTACATTAATTATTTACAAAGCACAGCGGAAAAACAAACACCTTGAATTACAAATTCTTTCTTTTACAACACATTCTTTTACAATTTACATAAGCCATAACATCAATCTAGCACAAGCATCTAAATCCCAAGCTATAAGTACCTACCTGTAAAACATGAGGCTAGAGATAACCATAAACCCCAAAACTACAGGGTCAGCCATAACAGTGTGAGTGACATAAAAGCAAATGCAACAAAAATAAAACATAAGGCATAGAGTCGTAAACAACATGTATCAACCAGTAAGAATAAATGAAATAAGAAATGACAATAAATAAAACATGAAAACATCAAGTGAAACTAGACTAAGTGTCAAGTGTAGAAAAATAGGAAACAATATGCATAAAAACAAGTCAAGAAAGCATCAATGCTATATGCTGACTCTCTAATGCATACTTGTTGGATTTTATGCATCCCACTCTACATAGGTCCGGGGCAAGCCCTTATCGTTCTCCACTTGATAGGATTTAATCCCCCGTATGCAACTAATCCTTCTACGATGACTACTATGAGATCTAGATAAACTGTGAGTATTAGCCCACGCCTCGATAATTTCGGAGGTCAATCTTTATCCACAAATAATTCCAGAGGTCAATCTCTATCCACAGATAATTCCAGAGACTATTTCACTCACACCTGGGAATCTTCAAGAATACCCCACACTGCAAGCTATGGTGCCTCATCACATGAATACCCCATAAGCGACGCATCGACCTCGATAATTCTGGAGATCAATCCCACATCGCAGGTAATTCCGGAGACTATTTCACAACACATTGATAATTCCGGGGATTATCTCACATCGCAAGCCATACTGAGGTCCATAACCCATGTTCTCATTTCATCATATAACCATCTAGTGCGTGTCCTTATCTTGTTAAGTTAATTAATTATTTAATAGATTGCGAATCTCTTAGAGTTCGTGTACCCTACCGGGCTTAACTCAACTGAACAATAACTAAAATCTCAACTGCCAGTAGCTAGGGCCTCACTCTAACTCTAAAGACTCATAACTCAACCATCAATACCAAAACTTTCAATAAAACTCACAAATCTATCATCAAAACGATTATATGAAGAAAACTTCTTAAATCAACAAAAACCCAAATCTATATAATGTACTCATAAAATTCCAGAATTCAAATAAAATATTAAATCTATTAAATAACAGAAAACCATATTTTTAAGTCGTATAATATCACCAAAATATCAATTCTTTTGAAAACACATATAACTCACTTAATAAGGTCATAAGAAGACAATTAAAATGCTATTATAAATAAAATATAACTCTCTGTAAAATACTGTAATCTGTAGTAAAAACATCATATAAAACAGTAGAGCAATAATCCATAATATCGAAAAAATAATCATGTAAAAGAAATGAAGAAAATTCAACCAAAACAGCCCAAAAGCAATTGACGGTAGACCGCTCAAATAGAGTCGTCGACTGTCAATTGAGAATTCTCAAAATAGGAACATGATGGTCGACCGTGACCTGCTATTCAGCTGGTTAGGGCTTTTGGTGCATGTTTCGACCGATACTCAATTAAAACTTTGTAAAATCAAAATTAAACTTCCTGAGTTGATTAAACATATCTTGTATAACATCTCAACCCTTCATCCAAACACATCTTTTGGTGCATCTTAGCCCTTCATCCAAACACATCTCAACCCTTCATTTGACCATGAGTTGTGTATAAATAGCCCCCTTTATCATTCTTTATCTCTTGCACCTAGAATTTTTAAAGAAAAAGAGAAGAGATTGTGTGAGAAAAAGATTGAGTCTGTGAGAGAGAGACAGAAATTGTGTGTGAAAAAGAGTGAGAGTGTGTGTTCATTTTCATTGG
Organism: Hemerocallis citrina; assembly: GCA_017893485.1. NCBI lineage: Eukaryota > Viridiplantae > Streptophyta > Magnoliopsida > Asparagales > Asphodelaceae > Hemerocallis > Hemerocallis citrina. The sequence continues at coordinate 80,199,031 of CM030361.1, read as the reverse complement.
AGGCCGGCATTGTAAAAGGAGGAGAAGGAGTCTCGGATTTTGCACACTTTGGAGGAGAAGGCTCGCTGCTAGGATCAAGGAGAAGGGAAGGCAATTGTGCTTTCAAGGAGTTTTCTTTAAGAATTCCCATTTGTTCTTTAAGAGGTGGACAATTTCTCTACTTCTAATCTAGATATCATGTTAGTAGGCTAAGTTTATGAATATGCTAGAATAAATAGTAAAATTTGCCATGTGATTGCTTAAAGAGACTAGTAGGAAAAAAAAAAGAAAAAAATCTTGATTCGTAAAACGGAGTTGTGATTAGTGAATTAAAAAATATCATTTGTGCCATATCAATATATATGATAGAATAGCTATTTTAATGAACCATGCTAATTTGATAATTTTGTTTAGTGAATGGCTTAGTTGTTGATAGAGATGAATGAATATTGATATGTGTTAGTTGCTAAAATGACTTAGTTGTTATTTCAATTATGTGGTGATGATGTGATAAGAGAAGAAATAGTCTCACTAGTATATGTTTTGTGAGTATAAGGAATTTTATAAAGAAGCTTTGATGAGAGACAACAGTTTATTTAAAAAATTGATAATATAATTTCCTTAATACAAGTTGGAAGGAAAATTTCATTATATTGTGAAAAATAAGAATTTTGGGAATATAAATACATGTACTATATTGTAATTTTGAAAGAAAACAATTTGGAAAAGAATTAGATTTTGAATGGTATAAATCTAGTTGGGAATCGAAATTGTTAAAGAAAGGGTTATAAACAGCCTAGTAGAATAAAGGAATTTTATCTCAGAATTATAACAGAGAAATGGTTTGGGAATACTGGCTTACGGTGTGGGTTTATAGCGCTGTGAACAGTGCTAGAAGTCTCGGGTTCGAGCCTTGAAGAGGTTCTATTTTTATTAAAATTGATTTTACCAAATCACTGAAGAATCCGTACATAAGACTGTGAGTTCACCTTTAATCGCTAGCCACCGTTGGGCTTTTTGGTCTTCGGTGCGCTCTGAGTTGGTCACTGTAGCAGGAGCGGGGGTCGTGGTTCGAACCCTAAGTTGAAGTGAGTTACTTCATGTTATGAGATTATAAAAGAAATGTATATGAGAAAGAGATTGTGAATAATGGGATTGAAATATTATTTTGATTGAATATAACATATTGTTGATATCTAGGATGAGATAGTTGTTGGAATCTAGAGGCTAGGCGGGACCCTAATAACCGGCAGTATTATTAATGAGATTTTGAGGTGTAACCAGTGTGGGTTGACTCTCTCTTTGAGAAGTAGCTAGTGTAGGCTGACTTTCTCTTGGGTTGGTTTAAATCCAGTAGGGTAAGCTAGCTCTGGGTTGTGATGATTTCTTCTAAAACAAACTAAATACCCAAGGACAACACTATATTGAAGATGTGATGAAAGTAAGAAAAAAACACAAGTATAAGGGCCTCAAATTCACGGTGTAAGAGTTTTCACATGCTGTCTACATGATGCGTCATGTCACGACGTGAATCCATCTTCGGATTTATCAAGATCGTGGCGACGCTTGTGGGATGCTTGGTGAATACGTAGTGCCATTATCCCATGATGGAGGCGAATTGTCCATAGGATGTCTACATGATGCGTCATGTCATGACATGGAATTCCCCTCCAGGCTGTCTGGATATGGGCTCGTAACTCATAAAACATCTAAGAACTTACTGTAGTTACCGTAGTAGTTAAACTCATAACGAGGAATTCAACCCTACAAGATGAAGTACGGTTAAGGGCTTGCCCTCAGATCTATGTAGAATGGGCTGCATAGGTTCGAACAAGTGTGCATTAGTGTCATGAAAAATAAATAACTGCATTAAGGCTAAGTGCACTAGCACACACGACATCAATAGGATAGTCCCCCTTAGCTTTGTTTGTGAGCAAGTTTGTGCTTTCCAAGTAAGAGAAATTGATGTATTATATCCTAGCGTCAGTTGTATGCAACTGACGTGCCCACAGTTTCTATGCAGGATAAAGTGAATGAAAGGACTAAAGAAATAATGCTGCTTAAAGAAATGTTTCAACTATTATTTTAAATGTGTATTATGTTGTATTTTGCTTCCGCTTCTATCACGCCTCGCTTCCCGGAATACGGGAACACAGGCACGTAACTGAGGCCCAGCGAATGATATAAGTACGCCAACTCATATCATCCATAAGCTGTACCAGTCTTAGCTCAACAATATAAGAAAATGAATCACAACCACACAGGAAACATAATCACATAAACGAGAATGAAATTCAATAACCAATTCTGGAAAATATGAACTTACCAAATAGCTCGAGAGACTCATGCTCCAATTGTAGAAGAACTGCTCATCAATGCCTTCGGACAATTTTTCTGGCTCACCTGTACTTGTTCATCTAAAAAGAAAGAATAATTTGTCCTTAGAGCAAGTACAGACAGCAAGTAGTGGAAACAGAGAGTAAGGGGATAAGGTACATGAAAATTATGAATCAAGATCAAATTGCAAATACAATAAGGGTATTAATAAACAATGATCTTAATCAAGTATACACGTGTCAATTTTAGTTCATTATAATGTCATTTCTCCTATCTAGTGCACATACTACTGCATCCCATACTACAGGTTCGGTACACGCACAACAGTGTTCGTTTTAGACTTCGTGGTGGGGTCTACAGAGCGTGTACTCGGTGTCAATAACAATCATTTACCATTTTCAATCAATCAATTTCCAATTTACAATCAATCATTCACAATCAATACTTCTCCTTCCATGTCAATACGATATCAATATAGGCCTTACCGAGTACATTTTCTGAGACTATCCACTACTAGGTCAACCCTTATAAAACCCTGGCTTGTTTAGTATTTTATTATTATGTCACTCATGTCTATGCAAGTGCGTATAAGAATGTCAAGGGAATGACGATAATGCAGCAACATGATGCATTGCACAATAATAAACATGAAGTAGGAATCTAAAACAACAATTCTCTCTATATTATTTTAACTGATTTCTAATATAACTGGGTCGAAACCTCAGTACAAGACAAACAAGGCAGCAGGAATTATAAAAGCCAGCACATATATGTTCATTCAAGTCGATAATCAATATGCTATGGTATCATGAAATGCATTACATTGTTATACAGCAATTAGGATGTTCATTACCATGTACAAGTCCATTTATCATGTCATTGTTCAAGTCACAATATCTCAATCGGTCAATGTATTCAATCACCATTCATTTCCTTTGTATACAATTTCTAGTCATTTTATTCATCTCAATTGTGTATGCCGGCTTAGGTTTGAGTCAATGGATATTTATGAGAGGTCAAAAGTACGTCGGGTTAGCTCGTGTAAACCCTCGATACTCTCAACGGACGGGACACAAGGCAAATTAAGATAATTAAAATGGAACTACTTGCAGGAGATCAATAAGCTTGAACTAGAAAATTAAAAGAGTTCAAGTGGACTTGCCTGTTAGTTGACGACGATGAATTTGGGGATAGAATAACGGGATCAGTATCCCGGGCAGCAGAATGCGTGTGAGATGTGTGGCAGCCACCCCAAGTCAGCAACTCAACTACACAAAGCAAAACTCCAAATAGCAGTCGACTCCTTTCAACAACTCCAAGGCAGTGAACAGCAATAACTGCCAACAACAATCCCAAATAGCAAACCAAACACCAACACTCCAAACTTCAACAACCAACTCCTTCTCTAAAGCACCAAACACCTCCAACTCCAATAAAATACTCCAATAGCAAAGCACCCAACACCAAATAGCAAAATAATAACCCCAACTTCACTTCACAACATTAACTCCAACACACCAAAAACTACACAGTACACAACAGCAACAATCCCAATACTCCTTCTTCACTGCCTTATTCAATCCACAGAGAGAGGGAGAGAGAGCGGGAAAAGAGATTCGGTAGCTACTGGAAGGCGAGGCTTCGGGGTCGCGTTCGATGGAGATGATGGCGGCGAGGCGAGCGGTCGACAGCAATGGCGGCAAGGCAAGGATCGAGGTTGAAGACGACGGTGGAAGGCGGTGCAAGGCGACTGGATGGCGGGCGGCGTTCAACTGGAGGAAGGCGACGGAAGCTCGAGCGAAGGCGACGCAATGGCGGAGGTGGGCGAAGTCGAGGAGCGAACGACGACGGTGGTGCTTCGGGATGACGACGACGTGAGGAAGAGGAACGGGAAGATGCGAGGCAAAGCTTCACGGTGGTTGGTCGAGGTGCTTCGGCAATGGCGGAGGGTTCTCGGGGTGGTTGACGATGGCGAGATTGATCGGCGGAGGAGGCGGTGCGAAGTCGATGCTGGAGGGGAAGCGGATGCGATGGGGACCTCGGGGCTCGACTGGAGACGACGACGCAGGGGCTGCGCCGCTGGAGGAGGGGGAGCGATGGTCGAGCGGCAATGGCGGGGCTCGAGATTGAAGATGACTGGGGGTGGGGTGCTCAGGCGAAGAGGGGGAGAACGATGGCGATGCGGAGCTCGAACGGGGAAGGCGCTGGGTTCTCGAGCTGGCACGTCGACTGAGTGCTCGGGATGGAGCGAGAGGGAGGAGGCGAGCGGGAATGGAGCTTCGGAGGAAGACGAAGGTGGAGGCCCATAGTGGTGGAGAAGCGGAGCGCGATGGGGATGAGCGGCGGTGTCGAAGTTCGGCAATGGTGGAGCTTGGGAAGAGTGGGATGGCGTCGAGTCGAGCGGAAGAAGAAGGACGAAGGCAGCGATGGGTTCTGTTTTGTTTGGGTCTGTTCTGTTTTGTTTGGTTGAGAAACAGAGAAGAAAGATGGAGAACGGGAAAGAGGATATTAATATAATAATAAGGTAATGGGGGTGAGAAGAGAGGGGTAGTTACGAGGTAGTGGGGAAATGTGCTGGTAAAGTGGGGAAGTTGGGATACGGGATTGAAGAGTGGGGAGAGGGAAATATTGTATACAGTAGGTGTAGAATAAATCTGTATAATAGGAGTAATGGGTTTTGGGTTAGTGGGCTTGGACTTAAAAATGGGCTCAAAATATTTAAATAAAATATTTAAGGTGTTGGGCTAAATTTTGGGCTCAGATTAATTTAACAAAATCGAATACAATTTTGGGCTTCAAAATAATACATAATAAAATCGAAATATAACTTGGGCTCACATTAATAGTTAATGAAATCAAAATGCAAACTTGGGCTTAGAATAAAGAATTAAACAATTGGGTTTATAAAAATAGTTCAAATAGTGAAATCAATGAAGAAAAAATATTTATAAGATACTGAGAATTTAAATACGGAAAAATATTTTGAAAATACGTATTAATGAAAACAGGGGTTACAACTTCGTTGATGTAAATATTGTTGTATAAAAGTTTTTAAAATTCCTTGTAAAATTGTACGAAGTGAAGTGTAAAGATTCTGTGGAACTTCGAATTCAGATTTTTTTAGAATTCGTTACAAATACATTTTCTTCACAAGTTCCCAAAAACATTTGAACTGTAATATTTACACCATCAATGGCCAAAACATAAAATTCCTCCATATTTGATCAGTTGACATAAAAAATTCATCCACACTAGAACTATAATACTTACACCATTATTGGCCAAAACATAAAATTCCTCGACATTTGTAAGTTCCCATAAAAAAATTCACATTTACAAAAAATTCCATTGACAGTTTGAGCATCACCACTGTACTTAACAATCAACCAAAAAACCCTCTTCCCCTTTGAACTATTTTCCAATGCACTATCATACCTGAAACAAAAAACACCAAATTGAAGCTTGTACCTGAAGCAGAAATGCACAAAATGCACAAAATGAAAATTTGTTACTTGTTACCTTCAAATGTGAACTATGATACCTGATGCAATAAAACACCAAAATCAACCTTGTACCTGAAACAGAATATGCACAAAATCAAAATATTGTATTTGTTATTTTCAAATGTGAACTATGATGCCTGAAGGCAAAAAACACTAAAATCAACCATGTAGCTGAAATGTTCACCTACAACATGACATAACCCCTATACAAAAAATTCTGACACAAACTAAATTTTGTACCATAAGCAAAAAAAAAATATCTGTAGCAGAAAATAATCCCTTGTCTAAATTAGTACTTGTTACCTTCATCCCTGATGCTGCTGACTTTGGTCTCCACTATCAGTAGACAGATCTTTGGAATTCTTCACCTATAAGATGACACAAATCATGAATATGGATATGTATTAACTGGCAATATACTAACAATTACTGGCAATATATTAACTACATATATTTATATACACATTTTGCTTCTTAGATAGAAGTCCTTCCATAAATGGCTCCTTTTCCTCATTTTTTCTCCCATATTTTGCCTTGTCGATCTCAAATCCAAGGGGATTAGAATCAGATGCACTTCCACTTGTCCTTCGACGATGGATACCTCTTCCTCTTCCACTGATAGTTGCTTCATTTCCAAATTCTCATCCCCCAACATTCACCACTCCACTTGTACAATGAATGAGAATGGGGATGACAATGTTCAGAAGTATGTTTCTGTTGTATGATGGTGCAAATTTGTAACTGTAACTGATTGTGTGAAATATAAACAATTAATCTGCAACGAGTCCTGATCAGATAAGTATACTGTACTTTACCAATAGTTCTGCAATGTTTTTTTTAACTAAAGTAAAAGCTATGTGATGTTTTTTAAAACAATGGCAAAATATTTGTATGGTTTTTTTATATGAATTGAAAAGTTTTGCGAATCGCAAACGGTGATATTTTGGTCAGAAAAATAGATCACGTGCATCACACGTACAAAAAAAGTAACGGATTGAAACTTCGTCTGTGTGTGTTTTATTAAACTGAAGTTTTGTGCGGTTTTTTTAAAACAAAAAACTTAGTTCGGTTTTTTTAAAATGACCCAAAGTTTAGTGTGATTTTTTTAAATTTACCCTAAAAGTTCTAATAACATCATACAACAACAAAATCTTTGTTCCATTTTGGGATTAATGAATCATTCTCCTCTGCTACAGAAGGTGGCTTCCTTCGTCAAATTCACATATTTCAAATTTCTCTTGGTAGCTTCAACCCAATTTGGTTTGGATCTACACCTAAATCCTTTTTGTGCCTGTAATTGCTATCAGATTACACTTTAAAAGCGTGCTTCCCAAATGTGTTGTTTCACTAGGTTACCAACTCAGACACGTTAGTATGGGATTGAAGGGGCAGATGATAATCAAGTTTTAGTAGGGTGACAAATGCGCAGTACTGCTAGAGAAACTTGTCGTATAATGGTTATTTCATCAAATTTCATCAAATGTGGGGGAATATGAAAGTGTACAAACGTTGGGAACAGTCATGTTGCTTTAGGTTTGGGTCAATTTGTGGGGGAATTAAGGAGGCAAGGAACAATTGTATTTGAGGACTAATCTGTGCAAAGGTCTTGGTTCTTGGTTCGTACTGCATGATGCAATACGAACTCTCCAAGAAAAAAATATTAGTAGGCGATATATCACTATTGATGTCACATGTAATAGCTCCAGAGCTGAGGCAAACTCCACGACACATATATCTCTACTACTATAATGGGAGAAGACTTTAGTGTAATTTGTCCATTTACAAACCCGTGCAACGCACGTGCACAACTATTGTAAATGAGATTTTAGATCAAATCCAGACTAAGTCTGGATTTTTGCTTTTAAAAAAGCTATATTTATTAAGACGTGCATCGCACGTGTAAACTACTAGTGTCTTATTGAATGGATGTCAGGCTAGCCAAATTTGGATGACAGTGTACTTGGGTTTCAGGTCATTTGAGTGTCCAAGTTTAGTTAGGCTCTGTTAGGTTAAGTTGTACACCAGTGTGGCGTCTACATTATGAATCCTTTGCCTTAAGAAAAAAGCTTTGTGTTAGTTGTTGAAATTATCACCAGTACAAGTTTCCTAGGTTAAGTCGTACACCAGTGTGGCATCTACATTATGAAACCTTTGCCTTAAGAAGAAAGCTTTGTGTTAGTTGTTAAAATGATCACTAGTACAAGTTTCCTAGTATGCAAAACTTAGGTTGTATTTGTTTCGTTAACAAGCGGTAACTGCAAGTACAAGAAAAAAAAACGGACAAATTCATATCACATGATTGCATCCAATCATTACCTCTAAACTTTTTGAATTTTTTTCCCTACAAACCTACTTTTGAAAATAATTACCAAACTAACACTTTCAAAATAATTTATCAACCTGGCTCATTTTTGGACAAGTCACAATAACATGTTATTGGTAATAGTGGCATATATTATTTTAATGTTGTTGTTTCTAATAGTGACACATGTAAAAACAAATTTCAAATGTCGTTATTGTGAGTAACAACATAAGTACATTTCACATTCAATTAGAAAGTCTCTGATTTGGAAAAAAAAAGAAGATATCATCCATTTAACAATACAAACTTATATACAGTAGCCCCCACTTCTCCTTCTCATTTCGCTTTATCAACTCTCATCTCTCTCTTTCCCTCCACTCCTAGGGGGAGAGAGATTTGAGAGTTGATAAAGTAATGAGGAAGGAAAAAATGGGACCACTATATATATGTTTGTATTATTACAGGTGCCACTATCAACAATAACGGCATCACACTTAAGGTTGTTGTTAATGGGAATTGCAACATCAGTTATAAGACAATTTTACACTTACAATTTTTTCTCAAGTTAGAGAGCTCCTAATTAAATGTGAAATATACATATTCCGTTACCCCCAATAGAGCCATCTGGAGTAAAAAAAATTTGCAGGTACCGCTATTAGCAACAATAACATTAAAATAACAGATGTCGTTAATGTCAATAGCGTGTTATGCTATAACGTGTTCAAAAGTGAGCCAGCTCGGTAAATAATTTCGAAAATGGGTCAGTATGGAAAAAATTTCAACTTTCTGATTCAAACATCCCCAAATTCTATATGTTAATTCAGGAGGGAGATGACATTCAAATCAAAAGGTTATTAGGGGGCATTGATTGGCTGTAATAGTGAGATGTCATTCTACATCAATATTTGCACTTGCACGAACCCACTATTAATCATCACCCAAAGTTTAGTGAATCCCAGCAGTCCGGAAGGATTATTTATTTCTTGATATAGATTATTGTCGAGGCAGAAGTGTAGAATCACCAAGTGAATTCATGATATTTTGCAGGATACAATAAAGTACAGCTTGCTGTAGTAATGAATCAGTTTGCCACCAAAGATAATCTGTAAAGAGTAGGTAATGAGTATGTGATGAGTAATGGGAAGTCTCATATTCAAGGCCATATTACATTTTTTTATTTACTATATATAAAAAATTAATCAGAACATGCATCGCACGTGCAAATTTCTAGTTTCCTATAATTGGTTAATGGATTGTCGACACTTCAATCCAACATCTGAGAGCACAGTTTCTATCTCAATAGGGCCTGATTACACTTTCAACTTTCAACTAATGGCACTAGTTAACTGAACAATCCTCAACAAAATTGTTACCCAAAGATATAGTACAAGCTCATCCCTTTTAGCCTTGAGAAACCCAAGATATCGTACAAGCTCATCTCTTTTAGCCTTGAGAAACCCGAAATGCTACTGTATGCATTCAATTTTTTACTACACCAAGTAATCGGATTAAGGGACGCTCTACCACCTTTATGAATATATAATGTGTATAGAAACATTTTGCCCGGGGGACCAGGAAAAAAATCTTATGGCTGTATACATATATATGTAGGGTTTTTTCATAAATTTTAGGGGGACAAACCATACAACTTAATTTTTTGGAGGGTCAAATCATAATATTTTTTGGGTTTTTTCAAAATTTTCATTAGTAAGACCGGGGTTTTGATTATTTTTTTTGGGGGGAGGGGGCAGGGGTGCCGGGATCTCCGCCCATGTGTATAATGCACTTGTTCATCCTTCAAGGTCCATCCTCCCCAAGTTCCCCACAGATTGTAATCAGTGAAGCATAAGCTGCAAAATTAATCTGAACCAATCGAACTCTACAGTAAAAGGAAAGTCCAGATGCTATATGAGCAAAACGCAGACGGCCAAGCGTGCACACATAAGCAACAGGAATCCTTTTTTCTCCTGGAAATCAGCATAATTCAACTACTTAATAAGTATGACAACGCAGCTCAGCGGGAAAGACTCGAAGAGGTCAATTGTAAGGCTGATTAATCTTTCAAATGATCTTTGATACGCTTGCTAGAGAAGTTGGTTAAATTAGTTTTGCCAAAGCCTGTTGAAAGTCATCAAATTCCAAGGACCATAGTGGGTTTCTAATGCTTTTTAAAATATTAGCTATATGTCTTAATTTCAAAAATTCTTAAACAACCATTTGTAACAAGCTAATGCATCCTCATCCATATTGAAGGGTGTTATGCCCAGTATTCGTAAACTACTTCTTTTGTTACAATCATCACGATTTACATAGATTCCATTACATGGATGTCCTAACAATTTGGAGAAATCACTTAGTTGTAGCTCAGATGTAGGTAAAGGGAGGTCTAACGGTCGTGACCAGGCAACGATGTAGCCCTACATTCAAAAAATACAGAAACTTTTTCCCATGATAATATTAATTCAACAGTTAACAGCTACTTATGCGGAAAGATGACCAAATACATAACCAAACATGCCATAATTCAAACAACGATCTACTTTAAGTTCATTACCCAAAATCCCAAGTTCTGTGAACAAAAGGTCTAATGCCATTTCATAAGGAATCATGTATGCATCAATGGACTATAGAGTACATCTTTGACAAATTAGCCTCTCTTTTTTTCAGACAGCACCCTCCATATTTGTAGAGGACAAAATTCTCTGAACAAAAAGCTCCCCTCACATTTCATCTGAAATCATACACCCCTATGGACTACAGTGGTAGCCATTTGCAGCCAAAACATTCTCTGCTAATTCCCTAACTCTTTAAAAAGGACTCATATTTAAACTAATGAGGTGTAATAGAAGACTAAGGAAGAAAGTACAATTAAGGTATTTCTCAATATACCCCTCAAACTGTAACACCCCGCAAAATTGAACTATGACAATTTTGCCGTCACGTGTTATACACGTGTATTTCGTACCGTCACGGATAATATCCGTAATATTATATTTTTCTTATTTTGTATTTCTATATTCTAAATATTTTTCCGATCTTTCTAATTCATTTTTGATCTTTCATTTGAACCAAATCCAAATATTTTCTAACCCATTCTAAATTTTTCCGATTTAATTGATTCATAGTCTCCCTATCATGCCGTGTTTTTGATTCATCATAAGACCATTGATTTATCGTATTATCGAATATTCAACTTTGCTATCTCTAAATTTTTTGACCTTGCACTGAAAATTTGACCTAGTTATCTTCATTGAAATTGAGAAACTTTATACATGAAAATTGTAACCCATCGAGTCAAGAATCCAGAACATCTTGCGGTTTCTCAATCCGATTTATAGATTGTAAGTTATTTTCAATCTAAGTTCTCTTAATCCTAATCCCTAATCCTAACTCCCTCCGTAACCCCAGCCTCATTTAATTCCACCTCCGTCTAAAACCTTATAACCTACTCCCTATACATTTTTCATCACACCCAGCCAACCCAAAACACCTCATCTTTCTCACTCTACAATTTTCTCCCGTGGCATATCAACCTATCCTACTCTCCTAATCTCACTGTACATTAACCCTAAACTCTCTTCTCTTCTCATTCTACAACCTTCATCTCCCCAACTGTAATTTACAGCCGCATTAACCCACCTCCTCATATCTGCCTTCATCTCCTCCTACACCCTATCACCCACTATACTTATATATATATATATATATATATATATATATATATATATATATATATATTCTCATCATCTCATTACCCCTCGTCCTTTCATCTTCTTCTTTTTCTTCATCTACTACATCAGAAACTCTCTCTCATCACCTCACTATCTCTATATATACATACCAACCCTACACCCTACCTAAATCCCTAAATATTTCCCCCATCTTTCACCCCTGTATGTTGCTATGTTATTTTTGGAATTAGTTAAAGCTGTTGTGTTTTTTTACCGTCAGTCTCACACGCTGACGAAGTCTCACACGCTAATGAACCCACAGATTGTGTTGTGCAGGTAAGAGTACCTGGAGTTTAAGTATACAGTTGTGACATCCTGTGCCCGTCATCTTATCAATTCAAGAGATTTGGATTTATATTAAGATTTCCGCATTTTCCTATATTATATTATGTTTATGTACTAATTGAAGGAAAAGATTTCTTGGTGAGCTACGATTTTCCTGTGTGTGAAAACCAGGGCGTTACACAGACAAAGATAGATTCAAAAACCATCCTCAGTATTGGGTTAAAGAGAAACAGGCAATTGAAATCAAATAATTTAAAGGGCCAGACATGGTGTTTCATAAAATGCATGTTTTAAAAAAAATCATGGGGAACAAGTCCGTAGCCACACACTCTCATCTCATATTAAGGGATTGGTGCAAGTGGGGGCTCGAACCCCAACCTCTTGTTCACAAGAGGCTTACTACAGACGACTAGATACGTGTTTATAATATGCAATTGACTCAATATACTAATATGAAGTATTGAGCATATACACAACTTAGATTCAAAATTGAGGAATTGAAGCAATTTACCATACTATATATTTATCCGTCCTCAATAAATTGATCTCAGAGGAAAGTGAATGGTAGTCACATGGCTTCAGTAACCCTTATACATCCCCACTTTCTCTCACAAGTAGGTCTTACAGAGCGTTTTAAATATCAAAAATCGGTCTTCACACAATTATATTGACCATTATAATGGTTTCTAATTTTCTATAGACCTCTATCAACGATTCAAAATTTTCAAAACGGATACATTATTAATATATTTGGGCGTTGTATCTCTAACGGATATTACCAAATATTGGGGGGGACGCTATTTGGGTTAAGAGGATAATTAGTTTTGAATTCAATCAATTTGAACACAAACCTGGTTCGGCCAAATTTAATCTCCTCATAGCAAAAATATCTAATCTCCAACCATTGTCTCCTTCCACCTTTTTTTTTGAAAAAAATTACCAACACTTGCTCTTCATTTTGTTTTATTATTGTTCGGGTTCAATGCAATACGCCGTCATCATTTCATCTTCTCATCACATTGCCTCCTCATTCCATTTTATTCTCCTTGCCTCCTCGTTTCTTTTATGTCCATGAATCCTTTGACTTCTTTTCTCCATTGCGCTAGAGTAGAAAACTTAAGAGCTTGCGTTCCCGCGGCTATTTTCTTTTAATGCAAGGTTTTCTTCTTTTGGATGTCATCTTCTTCAATTTTTGCTCTGTTTTTCTAAAGAATTTATAACAGTTCCTTCTCTTGTTAATGTCATTGGAATACTCTCATCGACGATAATCTGAACTTACTATTCAAAGTAGGTCTAACCCAGGTCTACATCATCAACCAACATTGTGTGAGTTTATAAACAACCTCGAGGACCACATGTTGCTGGGCCTTTAGTTCTAGATATGATAAGATAGTGCATTTATTCAAACTACTCAGTCTAACCATTGTTACCTGGTTAATTAACCACTTGTTGGAAGGTGAACAGCAAGTTTGATAGTCCTTGTTCTTTCCTCCCTACGCCTATAATTCGTCAATTGCTTATTTGCTTAGCATTTCCACCCTACATCTGAAGGACTCAATTCTTGATGAGGACTCAACACTTTTCAGTTAATGGAATAGTAGTATAGTACCTTGTCCAAATTAATATCCAAAACAACAGTACAAGCCCACTTCTTCTAGTCTCAAGAAACTCAAATGGCGTTGCAATCAATTTGATTTGGTAGCCATTTGCAACAAAGTCCAACTCTAAGGCTCTGTTTAGCAATGCTTTTGGAGACTGCTTTAATTGTAAAGGCACTTTTAGACTCAAATTTGGTATTTGGGAAACATAATTAAAAGTTGTTTACCCAAAAGTACTTATTTTCAAAACTGCTATTTTTTGCCTGTTTCTTGACACACCTAAAATAGTGCATTTACGTATTAAGAAAATTATGAAGTTAAAGCACTTTCCTGAGAATAAGTACAACTATGCTAATCTAATCGTCCTTTCACACACAAGAAGACTCACTTGTCCTGAAAATTAGCACAACTCAACTAATCAAAGATGAACATTAACTATTGTGATATGATGCACGGCATAACTCTCAAACGTTGCAACCTTTCAAAAGTATACCAAAAAATAATATTTGGAGATTAAAAAGGAGATGAGCATTTTCTAAAAATAAATAGGCACTAATTAAAATGAGAAATATGTTAGTAAGAGCTGCCAGACATTTAAAAATTACATATGAAAAAACGATAATAAGAAAATAGAGCATAGAAAGCAGAGAAACCAATATGGAGCAAGGATACATACCCTGCTGGCAGGCTTCTAGTCCTATCTTCAAGGAAATTGGCTGCACAAAAATGCCCAAGACCGGACGAGCATGATGAGTTAACAAATTATAGACCATTATAGAAACTATACGAGAAAATGTGCAGTAACTCGAGCAATTTAACCTAGAACTTGCTCTAAACTCACGGCGGCCATGTTTGGCGGAAATTAAATAAAAAAGAGTAAGAACATCTAGAAGAAGCTAGAAAGCAATGAAATCACAAACCACAAACTGCGTTTCCATTATATTTTAAAAACCATGGTTTTAGAGGGTTTTTTCCCTTTAACAGACACCACATGCATTACTATACCCCTTTAAAAAAATTTGTGTGAGCACTGTTAATGCAAAATCAGTGTGAAGCAAGGGAGGCTCAGATTCGCCTTTAATCTATCACAGAAGTGAGAAAACCCCTAACTCTTCTTCCATGTATTTCCTTCTTTCTTCTTGCCCTATCTATCTATCTATCTGTCTTTCTTTCTCTACTAACAAGTGGCTGCAGCAGTTACTGCTGCCTCGCCATTGCTGCAGAGGAGCTGAATGTTGCAAAGGAGAAGAGTTCGGGTTTTCTTTTAAACACTAAATCTGAAAACTTTCACAAACTATGCAGAGTTTGTTCTTTTGATTTCCATCATCATCGCCTCCATTATATAGACTAGTAATTTACACGTGCGATGCACATTTTAAAATTTTCAAAAAATAAGTTATGTACGTGCGTTACACATGTTGGTAGATTGACTAATGACACTAAGGCCTTCTCCCAATATAATATTAGAGATTTACAGAAGAAACACCATCACCATAGTTGTCAAACGGCTAATAAGAAGAGAAAAGGGGAGAAGTAAAGAAGAGGGTTGCCATCTATCGCAGCCAAACCCTTCTCAGCTGATTGATCCCAACTCCAATAGTTGCCTCTTACTCAAAAAACTAATTTGTAAAACCCTAGTCTGCATAAGAAACACCACACCTCTGCCATCACGGGCCAAGTCTGGTGCATCTACAGAAGAAACACCAGCACCACCACCATCAGCGGTAATAAGAGAAAAAGGGAGAAGGGAAGAAGAGGGTTGCCATTTAATGCAGCCAAACCCTTCTCAGCTTATCCCTAACTCTCCCTAACTCTGCTCTGAATAGTGCCTCATACTCAAACGAATGAGTACAACCCTAGAAGAAAAAGGTGAAAGAATCAACACCAGCAGCAGCAGCAGCAACAATAGAGAAGAGGAAGAAGAGCGAGGATTTGAAGTATTTGTCCTCAATTTACCCCCCCCCCCCAAAAGGCTAAAATTCAGAAAAACAACACTGAATTTTGAACTGGAATCAGCAAATTCTCGGAACAAGTAGGGTATAGTTTCTTTAAATTAGCCTCTTTATCCCTACAGCATCACATTCCTATTCTATAAAGGAGTATACAACAACAACAACAAAGCATTTTTCCTAACTCGTCAGGGTCGGCTACATGAATCATGGTTTTTCATTCTGCTCAGTTTAGCACAATATCTTTTATAAGGCCACAAGCTATCATATCTTTTTTCACTGTTTTCACTCAAGTAAGTTGAGGTCTTCCCCTACCCCTAAACTCTACCCTCAATATTTATCAAATCACTTTTTGTAATGGAGACACTACTAGGTCTACGTGTAATATCTCCAAACCACCTGAGGCGATTCTTTGTTAATTTATCTTTAGATAGGAGCTACCTTAACCATGTCTCGTATATGCTCGTTTCTAATTCTATCATTCATGGTTTTACCTCCCATCCATCTTAGCATCCTCATTTCCACTACACTCATTTTTTGGACATGTTTTTTTGTTACCCAACACTCTACACCATACATTATTGCTAGTCTAACAACCGTCCTATAAATTTTTTTCCTCAACTTTAAAGGTATATGTTTGTTACACAAAATACCACTAAGCACTTCTCCACTTAAGCCACCTGCTTGGATCCTATGTGTAACATCTTCACAAATCTCTCCATCTCTTTGTATAATTAGGTCTAAATATCAGAAACGATCTCTCTTAAGTATCTATTGACCATCAAGTTTCACTACTTTCTCATTTGTATTTCGAATATCACTAAAATTACACTTCATATACTACGTTTTAGTTTTGCTTATTTTAAAGCCCCTAGCTTCCAAATTTCTCTCCACAATTCTAATTTAGCATTAATTCATGATCTAGTCTTGTTCACAAAGATGATGTCATTGACAAAAAACATACGCCAAGACACCTCATCTTGTATTCCTCGCGTCAATTCATCCATAACCAAAAAGGCAGGGGCTTCAAGCCGAATCTTAGTATAAACCTCCTATAGTAATAGGAAAATCATTGGTCTCATCTGTGGTTGTTCTAATTGTAGTCATTGTCCCTTCATATATATCCTTAATCACCTCAATATATCAAATAGTTACTCTTTTATTATTTAACGTCCACCACACTGTTGCTAAAGACTTTATCATATGCTTTTTTATAGATATACTAGATTTGCCATGGGCACGTGCCTACGGCACGTCTTCGAAATGATACAGCATATGAAAAGCCTTGTAAACAGTAAAACAACAAATATGTAGCTCAATTTTGAATAATATGACAATAATTAGTTGTAAATAAAAGTCCATGTTTCTATTAGTATATGTTGAAAAAAAATATAAATGGGGGTGTAAAATCCAACTTCTTAGAACTTTGAGGGTAGAAAATAATGAAATTTAACTGTTAAGGAAATATTTATTATTTTCAAAGTAATATGAACAATAAAAAAACATAAAAATCTGAAAATTTACAATCCTAAAATATGAAAATTTAAATTTCTAAGTAAATGCAAAGAAAATGAGAGAGAGAGAGAGAAATATGAAAAAGTGAACAGAGAAAAGAGTGATAGTAATAAAATAATGAGTTTTTTTAGTGTTAGGGGAAAAACTTTTTGGAGAAAAAATATGTTTTGGGAGGTTGAATTTGAACCGTTGATTTTGTTTCAATTGAAGGGGAACCACTTGATAGTTTTTTTTTTTCCAAATTGCCTTGTGTTTTATTATAGATAAACACCATATGTAGATCTTTCCTCTCTCTCTCTGTGTGTGTGTGTGGGGGGGGGGGGGGGGGGGGGGGATTTTCATGCATACCCAGTGATAGAGATCATATATGAAAATAAAGTGTAATCAGTGCTTTTGGATCTTCTCTACAAAATAGGACGGCAAAACTAAGTATACTTGCATGCCCACCAAATTGTAGTGAAGGATTTTGTGCCTGCCCACTACAGATTCAAGACCAACAAGCTGGCAACACTAACAAAAACAAGCATCCCCCAGGGTTTAGTGGCTAGTGAGTAGAAGGTCGGGCGTTCAAGTTCCACTTGCACTGATCTTCTATTATGGGGGAAGTGTGTGGGGCGGCTAATGAGCATTATTAAAAAAAAATTAAAAAATTAAAAGAAAAAAGGAGAAGAAAGCAGTAGGCAACAATGAATTATATCCTCATTCAATCTCCGTCTTAATTTGTCCATCTCCGCAACTTCATTTGTCCATCTCCGCAACTTGGACAGTCATTTGGTGACTGGTAAGAGAAAAAAAAGAGATAAATGAGATACAAAAATAATTTATCAGAAAAGCTTTAATTCATAATAATAATAATAATAATATATAAAAAAAACCACAGTCTATCCACAGCGCATAAACAATTTGATTTTGACAGGGGAGGTTAGAATCATGGAGACAAATCCACATAGGCAATTTACATCTTCAATGGGGTCTGAGATCCTCAAATGACTCTTCCACCATCCTATTGCAGAGATTACGCAGTTTTTGTAAGAAGATTTGACTATGATTTCACCTAAGTGGGTCAATTGCAAAGGGAATGTAATTAATATATATATAGGGTAAAAGGGATATAAGCAACTTGTTCATTTAGTAAATGAGCAACTGATTATATGGCATGCATGTGATACATTGGACGACTAACCATTTTAAGAATATTCCAATTACATGTATGCCACATCATCAATTACTGATTTACTAAATGAGCAAGTTGCTCTTACCCCTTTTTCCCATATATATATATATATATATATATATATATATATAATTTATTTGCTCGCACAATGTTTCATGTGGAAATGGATGGCAGGCTGGCAGTTATTCTCAGGATTTAAACCTCCTTTATAATAGTTATGCATGTGCGTTGCACGGTTTGGTAGAATGACAAAACATTTACAAATGACACTAAGGCCTTCTCCCATTATAATATTAGAGATTAGAGATTATTAGAGATTAGAGATTTAGAAAGAGAGAAGAAGAAGAAGGCGCGGGCGGTTGCCATTTTGGCAGCATCCATTCTTTTACAATAGAAGAAGAAGAAGAAGAAGAAGAAGAAGAAGAAGAAGAAGAAGAAGAAGAACAACAACGACAACAGCAGCGCTAACCAATTTTTAATGACGCAAAGTCATGAAATCCCCTAACGTAGTAACGGTTGCCTCTGAAATTAACAAACTGCTCATAGTTAATTTTATTCACTTCAACAGGTTAGGCAAGTTTAAGGAACAACTGAACAAGCAACATCACCACCAGCACAACCATCGCCACCACTAGAAAAAGAAGGTGACATCCAATGAGTTGTAGAATCTTCTTGAGACTAGAGAGTAACATTTAACCATTTTTATTTGAGAAGTATCCAACAAAAAAACATTTGATGGCTTCAGGATCAAGGTTACAACGAAGTTGGGACTGTATGCGGAAAAACAAAGAACAACCAAAGACTCTCATAGGAAGAGTTGACAAGGCATGTGTTAGGGAATGAGTGAATGAGGACTTGGTAAGGTGTTTGAAAATTCAAGACTCGAGAAGGCATCATGTTTATTAGATAAGCAGTTGTTAAGATTGCCTCACCCAAGACAAGTTTGGGAACATGTGTGGTGAACATGAGCGATCGGGCAACTTTAATAAGGTGTCTATTTTTCCTTTCTAGAACCCCATTTTGTTGGGGGTGTCTACACACGAACTTTGATGGACAATACCCTGATTTGCAAGATAATTATCCAAAAAGGTCTCAAAATATTCCTCTGCATTATCGATTTTCAACACTTGTATTTTTGTTTGGAAATGTGTATGAACCATATTGTTGAATTTCCTGAAATTGTGACCAACTTATGATTTTTCTTTCAAGAGAAATAACCATGTGATCCTAGTGTGATCATCTACAAATGAAATGAAACACCTAGTTCTAGTGACATTTTTTTATTCTAAACGGCCCCCACATGTCACTATGAATCATTGAGAAAGAATTGGATGCCTTGTAAGATTGAATGTGATAAAAGTTACGAACATGCTTTGAAATTTGACACACTTCACATTGAAAAGATGTTCAATTTTTATGCGTGAATAAAGGTGAAAACAATTTTTGGAGGCGGTTGCGGATATAGAAATTTTTGTCAGGGTGTGCATAAGTAAATAATACTTTTTCAAATTAATATTTATTTATCAAAAAAATGAGAAGGGAAAATATTGCGTATATATTTTATGTTGAACGTGAGTTTTTTTTTTACTTTGGCAATTTGTTAGTTATATGAAACAATCAATTATTTACCTTCAGAATATTTGGTAATGAGATATACTATTTTCTAACATATGGTTGAGTAAATATTTGCAAAATATGTATAAATTGAGTTACACGCCTAATGAGAACAAGTCAAAATGTACCTTCTCAAACTTAATTAGATATTCAAAATTTTATAAATATATAGTATAACATCATTAAAGACATTAATGAAAGTTTATTAACAATCCAAAAACAAGTTATATTTGAAAAAATATGAAAAATTAGTTGCTACTTAAAGGGAATTGAACCATGGTTCTCTTATAGTGAGTTTGAACAGCATAACCACAAAGTCAAGTATCTAATTTGTCAATAAAAGTATATAGAATAACACATATATACATAAAATAATTGTATAGATACTTAGGTCTTCCCCATTTTTGCAAAAATGCAGGGTGAGCGGCATAACATGATTGCACTAACATATTGGAATTCTCAAAAGAAACAGAAATTTTATTGGACCGACTCTTACTCTTTGACTCAACACATATTGCAATATGAGTGTCTTCTAGGAGATTTACCAACTTTGAGAAGATAAACTCCCGAGCACACCTTAGCACAGCCAATCATCCTCCCCGAATCCAAATCCTGATATTCACACAAATTTTAGAAAAAATTAGTAACAAAGTTGTGTTCTTAAGTAAGTTTGTTTGCTTACTGATAAAAGATTACAGTCCAAATTGGGAACATGAAGATTTAAGTTTAGTGTTAGGTCATCTGAAATGATAATACAACCTGTTCCAGCTACTTTAGAGAGAGAACCATCAGCAATTTTACTGTAAAATTGTTTCAGCTTGGGCTGTAACTGTAGAGTTGCATCTCCCATCATGTGATCGAACGCACCCGAATCAACAACCCATGGACTTATTTTTTCTAAATTTATATTAAGTGCACTTAAGTAATTACCTTAGTGTGCTAAGGAATTTGTCCCGATGGTACTGTGGGCAAGATTTTGTTGTGAGAACATCTTTTGCAAGATCTCAAAATGTTCCTCACTAAATGGCTAAGGCACTTGTTCTGATGGTATTGTGGGCAGGATTTTGTTGTGAGAACATCTTTTGCAAAATCTCAAGTTGTTCCTTGGTAAATGGACTGGATTCGGTGGGAGCAAGTCCTTCATCAACAACAATGTGGTTTCCTCGGCTTTCTTCATCGAGGGCTTCCAATTTACGAGTTTACCGCATATTTTCCAGCAAATCCCATGAGTATGACCTGATTTTCGGCATTGATCGCACCACGGCCTCCCCTTTCTTTGTTGATTGTCATTGTTGGCATGTTGGATTACTCGAATAGCAAGAGCCGAGTTTTCGGCGACCGGAACAGTTGGCGACTCCCCCATCATCTCTTTCTTTTAGCTCTATTCTCAACATACCTCAGAAAAAAAAACTTCTCGAATGCTTGGCAAATATTTTGTTCCTAGTACCATCCTCAAACCTCATATAAATTCTAGATGAGTCCCAACAAGAATTTAAATATTCTTTTCTTTTTGACGATTTCTCGGAATTTCCTTGCATCATCAGTGCAACCTTATTGATGATCTTCGAACACGTCCAACTATTGCCAATAGCAACAAAGGAGGTTGTAGTATTGGTGACGGAAAAATCTCCTTGACGGTGATCATGAACAAAGTTGTTTCAATTTCAAAAATCTTGGAAGTATTTTCTTTGCTCGAGTAGAACTCTTTTGCTATGTCCCATATCTCGTGAGCTGTCATAAAGCAAGAAATTCTCGCCAATTTCGTTAGTCATTGAATTGACTAACCAAGACATGATTATTATTTTAGATCTTTCAGTTTTTGAATTTTTCGAATCTTCAGTTGGTGGAGGAATGACTTCACTTGTGATGTGCTCATCTTTTCCTTTTCTGATGTAGATCTTGACGGACTGCGACCACTAGAAATAGATGTACCCATTCAGCTTATGACCTGTAATAGAAAAGTGATGCCGTCTGATCCGCCATGGTTGTTGAGAACAGGAGCTTCGGAGGCAGACATCATTTCATACAAAGATAAGATTTGTTTTTCCGTGGCCATGCCGTATTTGGTTAACAGAAAGGGTTTTCTAAAGGTTCTAAGTATGCTCTAATACCTTGAGAATTTTGAGAATTGAGATCATATTATCTATATAATAAATTACAATGCAATTTGAAGGGGGGGAAAAAATCACGCGATACTTTTTGAAATGAAACAAAATCAATGACTCACATTCACCTTTCCAAAAGACATTTTTCTCCAAAAGTATTTTTCCCCAAAAACATAAATCATCATCATTTTACTACAACCCCCCCCCCCTCCCCCCCCCCCCCCCCCCCCCCCCCTCTTCACTTTTCTCTCTCTCTCTCTCTCTCTCTCTCTCTCTCTCTCTCTCTCTCTCTCTCTCTCTCTCTTATATCTCTTCATTTTTTCAGAAAATAAGGAGCTACAAAATCAGATTTTCTTCAACAATTGGATTTCTAGTAGTAACACTATTATGTTGGATTTTTTTTTTTTTCACTTCTTTGTGTTTTGCCTATATTTTTTTTATGTACTTTGCTTTGCCTGATTTTCTTTATGTGTTTATAGGGACAAAAGCTTTTGTAGGCGGAATGGCCTCCACAACTTTTCTAATTTGACAAAACCTCATTGATTCTCTTTAGTGTAGTCAGTGTTTAGCTGCAAATGAGTCGATGAATCACTTATTTTTGAGTGTCAGTGTGTAGGTGTGTCTGTGGAGTTTTGTAGCAGAACGGGGGTTTAATGGCATTGCCTTATAATCTTAAGTTGCGGTGAAATTACTTGATGATGCTCATATAGGTAGAGATGGGACTGGGAGTGTTTTAAAGGGAATTGCTATCATTTTTGCAAGACTTATTTGGAGGCCTGTTGTGTTTTTTATTTTGTGAAGGTTGTTAAGGATTTGCGAAAATTTTGTTCATAGTGCTTTCACGAAAATTTCTTTCTCAAAGCAAATTAAGTAGTGGGTAAGCCCACTCGGGTTCATGAACCATAGTTCATATTATTTGTTTCCCATGGAGTTCGCCCTACATCTAATAGCAAGCTCAGTAGTTTATGGGTCCCCTCGACTCTGCATTTTATTGATTGTGATAAGACTAGTCCAGTGGGAAATGTCGAAGGTTAGCTGGGACAAGATCAAATTTGATGGCTCCTTCAACAGGCCAATGCAGGACAATGGCTCCTTCTACAGGCCAATGCAGGACAAGGCTGTACTGTCACAGATTTTGCAAAAAAAACTTCTTATTGCAAGAGGTGGACTCGTGTATACCGAGTTGTGTTGGGTTTTATCACTTTATGTCTTACATACTTATTTGGTGTAAAGAGAAGATGATAATATAAGTAGAGGGTTCGAAGCGAATGATCAAAGAAGAAGAAAAGTAGTTTGCAGCAGCAACAATGACTGAGAGGTGACTGGTCGACTGTCCCCTACTCGGGTTGGAAGATTGGGAGTTGCGATCGACCGCCCATGGCGCTGATGAACTTTTTGCGGCGGGTCTGGCTGATTCGTGAGAAGCCCACTTCGTATTATGAATAGATCGCACGGCTCTAATTGTATATTTATCTCTTTAGTATATATCGGATGGCTATTGTATCAAAATATTTAAACTATGGTTTCTCTAGATCTATATAATTAATTGTAATGACTCTTAGAACGATATTATTCTATTGAGTGCCGAATAGAAGAAGAGAGTACTTCATCTGAGAGGGTGAAAGATTTCTTCATTGTAATCAGCATGCAAGTTCCAGTTAGGCTTGAGAGAGGGCCATGGTGAGAATTGTAACATTCTTGTATCTTCTTTAGTCGAAATAATATATCGGTTCATCCTCTCCCGGATTAAGGCGAAAGCCCAAACTAGGACAATTCTTGTGTGCTCTGTGTGATTGGTGTGATCTAGTTTTGCTTTGGGGTTTGCATTGCGTCAAAGACTCAACAAGAGCCTCAATTTCCTAACAAGTAGTATCAGAGCAATCAGATTCGTGGGTTTGTTCGAGTTCCTTGGAGAAAATGACATATCAAAATACGAAGATCAAGCAGTTTGATGGGAGGATCAACTTCAATCTATGGAAGGTGGACATGTATGATGTTTTGGTTCAAAAGGACTTGCACATTGCCCTATAAGAGACGAAGCCAACCGATATGAAGCAGGAGAGGTGGGAGGAAATTTGTTTGAAGGTCTTGAGTTTCATCTGGTTGCAACTGGCAGACAAAGTTACCGTTAGGGAGTGAAAAGTAAAGTTACCGTTAGGGGGCGAAATCCACGTGGTCTTTTTTCAAAAAAAATTATGAGAATATTATTACGAAATTGAAGAAATTTAAGGATAATCTCAACAACAATAAAAAAAAGGCTGTCTTTTTTCAAGAGAGAGGAAGAGAGAGAAAGAGAGAGAGGGGGGGGGGAGCCGGGAGTGGCAGACTGAGGAGATAGTTACGAAGATTGCCACGCTGTAAGATGCATGTTGCGCTGTGGGTGTGGGCCACGAGGGGATTGAGGGAACGGGAGGATTTCTGAGGAATATTCATCCTTCTTGCTTATCTGAGAATTATGATAACACGTGTCGAAACCCCCATTTCTACAAATACATTTTCTAAATATTTTTTGTATTTTAATTATTTATAAATTCATTTTGTTTTTAAATTCGTTGTGGACCTTCTATTAAAATATTTTCTAATCGAAAATTTTTATTTATTTCTAATAATGGTGTATTTAACTTTATTTTCTATTCCTAATGGATCGACTATTTATATTTGAACCCAAATCAAATATATTATTACTATTTGGATGTTAATAAATTTGTTAAACTCAAATTTCATTTATATATATATATATATAGAGAGGGAGAGAGAGAGAGAGAGAGAGAGAGAGAGAGTAAGTCTATTAAGAGCTGGGAAGCTGAGATTCTTAACGGGAGCTGAGATTCTCAGTCGTTTGATTGCGATCCGATGGTCAAGATTTGATCCGGCTATCAATTGATATGTTGAAGGGCAAAATAGTCATTTCTCAGCTTCTTTCTTTCTCTTCAGCTACTCTCTCCTGTTCTCTAGTCTCCCGTTCTCTAGTCTCTTCAGCTACGCTCTCCCTCATCTCTCCCATTCTCTCCCTCTCTTCTTTCTTTCCTGAAGCCCTCTTCGACCTTCACCCATCGAAACCCCCCATTCGACATCCAAAATCCCTCTTCGACCTTCGAAAACCCCTACTACCTCGTCCCTCTTTAACCCCTTCGAGCTTCGAAACCCTAGATGGCTTCGAAATCCCCTAGACGCCGATTCCCGACGCCCCCGACCTTCGAAACCCTAAACGAACTTCATCTCCATCTCTAACGTGGATTGAGGTTAAATTTTCAATATTAATTTAGAGTTCTTCATGCATGATGTTGATTTAATTAATTTTGGGTTGATTTAATTAACTTCGTAATTTCTTTTTGTCTTTTTAGTATTCTTGTCCTCTTTTTTGTCAAGTTGATAACAAAATGTTCTATTATAGGTGGAGAGTAAATTTGATGATATGGTCAAGATAGCACTTCAAATTTTTAAGAGGGTAACTTACTTAGTGAATCTTATGCTCAAGAGATGGATTGCTCCACTAGAGACAATGAGGATGATACTTCCGAAAATATGAATTGAGGGAAGTATTCTGGTAAAGATGAACTCATTCATATTTTACTGATTGAATAATTTCTGAAACTAGGCAATGATGAACTTTATTATGCTATAGTAGTCTACTAGTCTGTTATATTCATGTGATTGTGAGTTTGCTTCCTCGTTGGATGACTTGGATTCTAGTTTTACAAGTGATGATGAGATGGATTATGTTTATGAAGTTGCACACTATGAATCATTTATTTAATGATTTGTAGGAGTGACTAGTGATGAATTAATCCTATATGAGCTTTATTTTTCTTCGTTGGTTATAAGTGATGATGAGATGGATTATGTTTCTGAAGTTGCACACTATGAATTAATGATTAATATGAGCGACTAGTGATGAAACAATCCTGTTTGAGCTTTACAATTGTTACTTCAAATGACTGTTTTTTCGGGAAAGCTTAGTTTTTTTCGGATTCGTCAAGGAGAGAGAGAGAGAACGGGAGAGAGTAGCTCAGATGAGAAAGATCTGAGCTTAGAAATGACTGTTTTGCCCCACTTCCTTCTCCATGTGTATAGCCCAAAATATATGGCTAATACATTGTTAGGTCAAATATTTCCATCATACATGTGGCTTATTGTGAAGTGAGGAAAAATTGATAGTATGGATTATCTCACTCATTATGCTAATGGATTTAAGGTGAGCTAATCTGATCTTCCCTTTTCTTATGCTTTTCTTTAATTTCTTTTGAATTAGCTACAATTTGGGCCCTCATTTATTATTTCAATTGTTGTTTCTTAGTTTCTATATATAGTTCTATTTTATTACTTCACTAACACTGTCGTTCTTGTTTACCTTTTTGAAATTCAGGTTAAGACATTCATTCTATTGAGGAGAATATGGGAGATTACTTCACTAACACAGTCGCGAACGAATGGCTACAAACCCCCGCTCTGGATAAGGATTTAAGCCCCCAAGCTCTTAAAAGACTTACATGATCTGAAATTTATATCCGAAAAGTTGGTAAAAAGATTTGGTTTATAGTTTATAATTCCAAGTTAGTAGGTAATGATGAAAAGTTTATGCATGAGATTTTTTTTTTGGAAGCTAGTAGGCATGGCTTAATAAAGCAGTCCTAATGACAAATTAAAAATTCCACATTTGACTCACTTATATTTGATTTATTATGCGGCAGTGATGAAAAGTTTATGCATGATTTTGTTTATTCATGATTATATATTCGGCAATTGGTATAGAAAATTTTAATGGATGTTGTTCAACTTCATGTTCAGTTTCTGTTTGTTATGAGCTGGGGAGCTGAAATTATTTGATACTTCACCCTTTTGTTCAATAAAAGTTGTTATGAGCTTACCCATTTTCAACTTCATTTTCAAATGCACTTGTACTGAGCTTACAAATTTTGAGGTTCATGTGTAGTTTATGGTGGTGTTATTCTGAGCCTGCATGATTTTTGCATCTGAGTCTACAGTTTTCTGTTTTTATTATACTTGTTCTGAGCCTACAAGTTTTTTTGCTGAAATTTTTTACTTGATGATGCCCTGTCTATACAAAATTCGATGATGTCCTGTCAATTTAAATTACCATCTTCACCTTGTTCAACATACACTCTCCATGAACATACCACATACGTACTTGCATTTTTTTGCTTTGATGAATCACTTTGTGCAGGAATTCAAGAGGAAGAACAAGAAGGTCGTTAGCGGAGAACCGGAGATACCTTCAGAACACTCTCCGACAAATGGAATTCTTTAGTGTGTTGGTCATGTATGGATTGTAATGAAAATAGTGGAAATTGAAAGATACAACTAGTTTGTGGTTACAATTGTGTATTTATTTGTTTTCTATAATCTTCAGAACACTCTCCAACTAGTTTGTGGTTACAAAATTTGAAATTTCATGTTCAGCTTCTGTTTGTCTTGAGCGTACACAATTTGATACTTCATGTTAAGTTTCTGCCCTTCTCAGCTGTGCGTACACAATTTGATGCTTCATGTTCAGTTTCTGTTTGTTCTGAGTAAACCAAATTTGATACTACATGCTTTGTTTGTGTTTGTTATGAGCTTACAAAATTTAATACTTCATGCTCTGTTTGTGTTATTTATGAGCTTACAAAATTTCACACATCATGCTCTATTTCTGTTTGTTCCGAGCTTACAAAATTTGACACTACATGCTCTGTTTGTGTTTGTTCTGAGCTTACAAATTTTGATACTTCATGCTCTGTTTGTGTTAGTTCTGAGCTTACAAACTTTGACACTTCATGCTCTGTTTCTGTTTGTTATGAGCTTACAAAATTTGATACTTCATTATCTATTTATGTTTGTTCTGAGCTAACAAATTTTGATACTTCATGCTTAGTTTCTGGTTTTTCTGAGCTTACAAAATTTGTTACTTCATACTATGTTTCTGTTTGTTCTGAGATTACAAAATTTGATACTTCATTCTCTATTTCTGCTTTATCGCAGACACTGAATTCTGTTCTTATTGTTTTTTCGTAATTTGTAATTATTTCTTTCAGACCTAAGGTTCGTTGTGCTGATGTTTCTTCAGTTCATTTATCATTAGTTGGTCTTGATTTTCTTATAGTATTTATCTCTTCTTCCTTTAGCCCATTCCACCATTTTGCTACTACTCCTATAAAGGTGGCTTCTATAAATTTCTCAAACGTGTTTCCTGAAAGATTTTGCCTAAATCCTACTATTGATGATGCCTTTACTCATTCTTCTATTGTTCTCTCTATGTCTTTTACGCAGTCTAGATCTAGCCATTCTCCATTTCCTGCTATTTCTTTTTCGTAGTGTTCTGCAGGTTCATATTTTGGGGCTTCTTTTTCCTTGTCTCTTTCTAATTTATTATTTTTTGTGTTTTATCATTTCCATGGTAATTGATAAGGTCTTTTGCTAGGTGGTGGCCTTAAGGTTTCGTACATGTCAGTTTGAGTTTCTGCAGGTTTTACTATATTCTTTTCTTTATCTTGATCCATTTTTATTCTTCATTCATTATATCTAGGTTTTTTAAGGCTTACTCTACTTCTACTGAATTGGGATTTGCCATTAAATCTTCTATTTCTAAAATATTTATATTAGGTTTTGTTATGGCTTCTAACTCCTCCATACCTTCTTCCGTTATGCCCAAATCTTCCTCTGTGTCATCAGTTATATATCTACCGAACTCTTTTATGTTCTTATTTATGATTTTTAAATTTTTTCTTCCAATTTCTACAAACTCAAGACCATTGCAATCTTCTTCCAACTCTTGTATGTTTATCATATAAATTTTTTGTCCTATATATGGATTTAATGTTACTGCTCCGTTGGCCATACTTAGCCTAATATTTTGTATGCTAGTAGGTGTTGGTAATACCAATTTGCTTCTTCGTTTTTGTAATGTAATACTTTGTATGCTATCTCTTTTTGTATTTCCTTAGGATAGTTTATTAGTTATTTTTCTTGTTATTAACAAATATTCTGATATTTCCCTATCAGTAATATGCTTTCTTTCTGTTAATCTTTTATCAACGTATCTAATTTTAGAATTTGAAAGATTTTTTAATCTTAATTTCTTTAGCTTCGGTGAAATATCCAGTTTTTAAATAGGGTAGTGAGATATGTAAATTTTTAGTTTTAGTGTTGTGTAAATATCCTTAAAATTAGGGTCTTTCTTGGAAAAATTCTTCCAACTGTCCTACTTTTATAAATAGTTTGGAGGGTGTTCTATATTTGCAAATATTTTCTAAAAAAATCCTCTAAGTGAAATTGAGTCTCACACATCATCTCCAGATTCCATATGTTAATTCAGGAGATTCTATATGTTAATTGAGGAGGGAAATGTATTCAAATCAAAAAGTTAGGGGGCATTGATTGGCTTTAATAGTGAGATGTCATTCTATTTCTAATCTCTAATCTCTAATCTCTAATTTACATATATCTTAAGCTAATAAGCCTACTATATCTCTCCTTTCTCTATTTTGAAATAGAGAAAGGAGAGCAAAAGTAGGAACTGACACGTGCAGCCCACACCAATTGCCAAAACAGAATTCATTAAAAAATACCAAAAAACCTTTCCTCTTCCACATCTCCCCATAACCCACAAGCCTTAACTCTCCCTACCCCAAAACCCACCCACATCTCCACACCCGTTCGTTCCTACCGACGCCCGCCGTCAGCCCGCATCCCTCTTGCTGCGCGCCGGAAGGAAAATCGACGACGGTGGGACGCTCGACAATGGTGAGATCTGTTACATTGCTCTTAATAATCATGTCACTTTGTTCTTAATTATCTGATTTGAAGTTATCATTCTTTGAAATTTTGTTATGATTGTGATTTATGGAGGGATGGTTTGGCTGAATGGGTGTTGAGGAGGGGATTTGTCTTAAGTGGCGTGTTGTTGTTTGTCTTAACTGGAGATGATCTTCTTCTATTTTGGCTGTGAGTTGTTTGTAATGGTGAATGTAATGTTTTGAATCGTGGTTGGGTTTTGTTAATTAATCATATGCATTGTTTAGGGTTGTGTGTTCGTTCAGTTTATTTTTGTGGATTTTGCTGAACCGTTTATTGCTCAGTTTGGTTGAAGAGGAGAGAGTGGAATGCACTCAGAATGAACTGAATTGGTTCATGCTATATGTTTGTGGTTTTCGGTCATATTGTTCGTTCGTTAAAGGTTGTATATGTTATTTTTGTATGTACGTTGCTAATTTGTTGTAAACTTCTGATTTGGTCGAAAATGTTTGACAAGGAAGCTGGAAATTTGTATTTATCTATTTATATATATCTTAAGCTAATAGGCCTACCCCATCTATCCTTTCTCTATTTTGAAATAGAGAAAGGAGAGCAAAAGTAGGAACTGACACGTGCAGCCCACACCAATTGCCAAAACAGAATTAATTAAAAAAACACCAAAAAAACCTTTCCTTTTCCACATCTCCCCAAAATCCACAAACCCTAACTCTCCCTATCCTAAAACCCACCCACATCTCCTCACCCGTCCGTCCCTACCACCGCCCGCCGTCAGCCAACATCCCTCTCGCTACGCGCCGGTAAGGAAATCGACGATGGTGGGACGCTCGACAATGGTGAGATCTGTTACCTTGCTCATAATAATCATGTCACTTTGTTCTTAATTATCTCATTTGAAGCTACCACTTTGAGATTTTATTATGATTGTGATTTATGGATGGATGGTTTGGCTGAATGGGTGTTGAGGAGGGGATTTGGAGCATATAGGATTTTTAATGGGAGAGATATGGCAGGCTTCATTCATATGTCATCTGGGAAAGATATTGGGGTGAGAAGTGGTATAGAGAGTTCAAGTGGGGTTGCTTTCTGTTGCGAGTTTGTGAAGAATGGGATGCAGATTGTTGTCTTTTTTTTTGGGTTCTATTTTGTTTTATGTTATTGTCTTTCTTCTCATCTTGATTGTTACGTTGTAGTCATTCTTTTCTCAATCATGATCATCATCTTGGTAGTTGTAGTCGTTCTTTTCTCAATCTCAATCTTGATCTGGGTTTGGATTGGTCCCAAACCTAACAGGAATCCTGAAACCAATAATTGGTGATAGGCTGTAATTGGCTATGTCAATGACTTTGCCTTGAAAGAAATTGCTAATTGTGTACACAACTTGCACTATTTTTTGCCTTCGTGGCTGTTTGCATCTTTGCTTTGAAAAAACGATCCATTTGAGAGGATCATTATTTCTTCTTATTATTATTATTAAATAAGTTGGAATGCATGTCCACACTGAATGTTGATGATAAGTATAAATACTAAAAAAAAAATGGAGTGAACAATTTTTTTCCTTATAGAATTATATGTAAATTTTAGTGAAATATTTTCTTCTAGAATTATATGTAAATTTTAGTGAAATATAGTGTTTTATTGAGTATAAACTGGTTGATTTTGTTTTCAGCAGTAGGTGTGAACATTCAACGATAGTGGGAGATTTCCAATTGTATTGAGGGAAGTCAGACTCTTTCATTACATCAGGTATGTTATATGTGTTCTTATCTTCTATTATACTTTCTTTTGAGTTAATCCTTATAGTTACCTATAGTTATTATCTCAATATGTAATGTTTCATTATATTTTTCTACATGTGTTTTATTGAGTGTAAAATGGTTGATTTTGTTTTCTGCAGTAGGTGTGAACATTCAAAGATAGTGGGAGATTTCCAATTATATTGAGGGAAATCAGATTCTTTCATTACATCAGGTATGTTATATGTGTTCTTATCTCCTATGTCTCCTATTATACTTTCTTTTGAGTTAATCCCTTTAGGTATTTATCTCAATATGTAATATTTCATTATATTTTTCTACATTATGTTTGATTACATATTTATTATTCATATTTAAATAATTGTCCAAAAAATACACTTACTAATGTAGAATGCAAAACAAAAATAATATTTCGTCATTCCAACTTAATAAGGCAATTTGTGCATGTGCACGACGTCGAAGATTTGAAATATTGCAGCGAAAAAGGCATCATCCTATGAGGGCACTGCTGACTTCGGATCGACATAAAATTGCCCGTTCGATAAGAATTCTAAAGTTAAGACAAAAACGCTTGCAAAGTACTATGAAAAATTATATCTATATATTATGCTAATAGGAGAGAGAGTGTACCCCCTATCTCCTTTCTCTATTTTGAAATAAAGAAATGAGAACAAAAGTATAAATTAATACGTACTCAGCACATAAAAAATAAAACAAAATCAAACAAAATTCTCACCTCTCCCACCTTCAAAACCATTCATCTTCTCCAACCCCCGACATCCTCCCTTCCCAATTTGCACCCCTGCCCTAGCCAAATCGGATTTCCTTCTATGCATCGCCTCTCTTCGCCTCTCTTCTACTCTCATTCCCTTCAAATAAAAATTCCATCTTTTTCTTTGGACCCAAAAAAAATTCCCCATTTTTTTATGATTTGAGATTTCGAATTGGAATATGTGGATGGAGGAATATATTTCTTTTTCTAGATCCACACTAGAAATACTCTCATGTCCTACCACAGCAGCCCTACACAAAACCAACTTCAAAATGACGACCATAAAGGCGAAGAAGACAGCTGACGAACTCTAAAAATATATCGAACAACTCTAACGCCAACAATGGGAGGTAACTCCTCTTCCCTATTATCACCCTCAATTTTCCCAAACTCCACTCAAACCCTAACTCCAACCCTAATTTCCAACAGATCGCAGAGAGGCTCCGCGACCACTGGAACGGCAACGACCCCACCGTCCTGCCTCGTAAGCGCGGTAGCGACGCTAGACCTATAAGATTCCGAGATCCAAGATTCTGATTGCTTCCCAATTTCTGATCGAATTTTGTGAATTAATTAATTATTATTATTATTTTGGGTTAGTTAGTTTAATTCGGGTGGGTGAGT
Source organism: Hemerocallis citrina (assembly GCA_017893485.1). Classification (NCBI taxonomy): domain Eukaryota; kingdom Viridiplantae; phylum Streptophyta; class Magnoliopsida; order Asparagales; family Asphodelaceae; genus Hemerocallis; species Hemerocallis citrina. Next base: position 80,166,034 of record CM030361.1, on the reverse strand, counting down.
TGGAGGATCAATGGAAATTGAAAAGAGGGTTGTCTTCATCTATGGTTAAAGTAAGCTTTCAACAAATTCCTTTGAAAAATTAATGTTTTTTTAATTAGAATGTTTATTGCTTTGTGATTATTATGGTTAATGTGTAATTTTATTCATGAAATGAATACGTATATTAGCTTTTATTCAAAAAGGAAAAGGGATTACATGTAAAACTGTTGAATATTTTATTGGGTTATGTTAGTAGGGATGTTAACATGTATTATCATGCAATGATCGGTCTGGATTTATATGAATGATTAGGTGTAGAAATTTTGTATTATTTGACACTGATGCTAATCGATTATTGTAGAATAACAACATTGTCAAACTTTTTTGTGTATGGGTGATTCAAGTATAAATATATGGGTTTGTTATTCAATTCATTGCATACATTTTTTTAGCTTTAATAATATTCAATAGGATAACATTATGTTTTAGCAGTGATCCTTTAAACCATCTGCTTATATGATAATGATGATAATGAAGATTCCAGTAATTACGGTAGGAATGATATTCATAAGTTTCTCTCAATTATTTCACACTTTTTAAAGTTCTATATAATTTTATAAGTCCCTCAAAACTATTTTAGGCTGTGCAATTTTGCAGAGGGTAACACTAGTCTCTAATATTATAATTAGAAAAGATCTTAGTATCATTTGTCAATCTACCAACACATGCATTGTATGTGGATAACTAATACGAAGAAGGTTTCAGGTTCAAGTCCTCACCATGTCTGATTTTTTTACTTTAATTATTTTTTTATATTAAACATGCATCACATGTGTAAATTACTATCTATTTATTTATCTACTAGTAATTTACACATGCGATGCACATTTTAATAATTTCAAAAAAAAAAAACTGAGGTATGGAGAATTTGAACCGAAAAACTATTTTATATTAATTATGTACGTGCGTTGTACATGTTGGTAGAATGACAAAATGACAAATGACACTATAAGGCCTCCTCCCATTATAATATTAGAAATAATATTACATATTTATTTACTATTTAATGAAAGAGTTTGTCAATAATAAATATTTTTTAATATTTTTTTGTCACAAAAAAAAACCCACTTTTATTACCACATGCTGACATGCAACTCCAAATCTATTTTCTAACACGTGCATCACACGTACACTTCAAAATTTTTCCTTCTCAATTAAAAAAAAAAAACATGCATCACTCAATCAAGTCCATTTTTAAAAAAATTAAGTCATTCATCACAAGTGTTAATTATTGTTGACTTACCATGCATGCATCGACTTACCATGCATGCATTGCACGTGATAAATACTAGTATCAATAATTGCACTTGCACTAACCCAGTATTAATCATCACCTAAAGTTTAGTGAATCCCAGCAGTCTGGGAAACATTATTTATTTCTTGATAAAGAACAATGTTGAGGCAAAAGTGTAGAATCACCAGGTGAATTCATGATATTTTGCAGGATACAATAAAGTACAGCTTGCTGTAGTAATGAATCAGTTTGGTTCTTCTGAGAAGTTTATGGAGTTAAAAATTTCAATCACCAACTCCTAAGGCATAAGTTACCTATCAGTTATCTACTGAGACAGATGGGGGGACATAAGATTAATGACATACAATTGTATCTCCATCAAATTCTATCCAATTTTAACCAGAAACCCAACCTCAGTATGAATGACGGGGAGGCAACCCAAGATACACATCAGCCCTGTAATTAATAAGCTAACAATTTCGTCCTCATAGAAGGGAAAGATTCTATATATATTTTGTTATTTACAGAACCATCACATTTCACCATAACAAAGTTGTTAGCCAATTAACACAATTTTGATTTGCAACATGATGTATAAAGTTCTTCCGCTAGCACACATTCATTGTTGCATTTGCAACATCATCCAGTATTGCTAGAACAACATTTTATACAACGATTTCCCTTGAGGATGTAGCCGGCCCTACGCCCTCAACAACGATTTCCCTTGACATGTCCCCCCAATGAATACACTATTTTGGAATGTTAGGAGTCTGGGGGATAGGGGTAAGAGGGGTATGGTGCGGGATGTCATTAGCAATTCCAGGGCGGAAATAGTAGGACTGCAGGAGACCAAACTCCAGCACGGGCTCAAACTCAAAAGAGTTGGTGGTAACAGGATAAAGGAGTGGTTGCTACGCCCCTCTGTCCGTGCCTCAGGGGGGATTGCTATTGGGTTTAATTCGGTTCTTCTCTCCTGCGAAGAGGAGCATTGTGGAACGTTCTCCTTGACTGCCCGACTTAAGCGACGCTCCGATGATTGGATGCAGACGGTGACTGTTGTCTACGGGCCGAACATGGCCACAGATCGAGAGGCCTTCTGGCAAGAACTGGCCGACATCCGCCAGCGCTGGTCGGGACCTTGGATTGTGGGTGGAGATTTCAACATCACTAGATTTGCTTTTGAGCACAAGGGAAGAGGCGCTAGCGACAGGCACCGAGAGGAATTCAAAAGAGTTATCACGGAACTTGAACTGATTGATATCCCAATCAATGATAGACTTTTTACTTGGTCTAATTTGCAAGCGGATCCGGTTATGGCCAAGTTGGACAGGATTCTAGTCTCTATGGAGTGGGAAGCTTTATTTCCTCTAGCTTCGGCCAGAACGATCCCTAAGCCAACATCAGACCACACCCCGATACTCCTCGATGTGGGGAGTCGGGGAGCCCGCAAGCCTAGGAAATTCAGATTTGAAAAGGCCTGGCTGGAAATTCAGGGATTCCACCATTTGGTTATGGAGAACTGGGCTCTTCCCATGGCAGGCAGGGATGCGGCATCTCGATGGTGTGAAAAAATTCGTAGACTGAGAAAGAGGCTATGTAGATGGAATCGGTCTAGATTCGCGAACATCTGGCGTGATAAAGAGTCCTTTCTGGAGGAAATTGATGAGCTTGAGAGGGTGGAAGAAACTAGAATCCTTTCGCAGGAAGAGCGAAATAGGCTACTAGTACTTCGTGATAACATTGCCAATCTGTATAGACTGGAAGAGATCAAATGGCAACAGAGATCCAGGATTTCGTGGCTCAAAGAGGGAGACGCGAATACGGCCTACTTCCATCGGGTTGCAAGTGCTAGAAGGAGATCCAATCTTATCCTATCAATTCAGACAGATTCGGGAGCTTCGCAGGATGATAAGGTGATTTCCTCTACCTTCCAGTCATTCTATAAGGATCTCTTTGGGAAGAAGAATGACTTTAGGATCCCTATGGGTGAGGACTTCTGGCAAGAGTATCAAATTACTACAGGTCAAGTTGTCTCCTCCTTGGAGGAACCCTTCACGGAGTCAGAAGTCAAAGCGGCCATTGACCAGATGGGAGCTGACAAGTCACCTGGGCCAGATGGCTTTCCTATGTTGTTCTTCCAAGTGTTCTGGGAAGAAATTAAAGAAGAATTGATAGATATTATGATGGAATTTTTTCATAACAACCTAAGGTTGGGGATGTTCAACTTTGCAGAAGTTGTGCTGATCCCCAAACGGGAGGATTCTAAGTGCGTTGGGGATTTTAGACCAATTAGTCTGATTAACTGCTCGGCTAAGATCATCACTAAGGTCCTAGCTATCCGCTTGGGAGGCATTATGGACAGTCTTATCAGTAGGACACAGACGGGATTCATTAAGGGCAGATGTATCCTAGACTGCGTGGCTACTGCTGAGCAAGTTATCCACCACTGTCACAAGAGCAACTCCAAGAACTTCCTCCTCAAGTTGGATTTTGAGAAGGCATACGACTCTGTGGACTGGGAATGTTTGCTAGAGGCTCTCAGGGGGAGAGGTTTTGGGGACAAATGGATTAGATGGGTCAAACAATGTTTACATTCTAGCAAAACGGCAATTTCAGTGAATGGGAGACCCGGCCCTTCGTTCCCGTGCAAGAAGGGACTCCGTCAGGGGGATCCGCTGTCCCCACTTCTATTCACTATTGTAGCGGATGTACTCAGAGGAATGCTAGAAAATTGTCAAAGAAAAGGGTGGATTTCGCCTGTGGCCAGCAGCAATGCCAATCAGGGTTGCACGATCCTCCAATATGCTGACGACACCCTAATCTTTGGAAATGGGATTAGAGCGGAAACTATATGCTTTAAAGGGGTCCTTTACTGCTTTGAAGTCTGGTCAGGCCTTAGAATTAATTTCCACAAGAATGCGCTAATCCCTATTTCACTATCAGAAGCTGAAACTCGGGAGCATGCCACCATTCTCAACTGTGCGATAGAAGAATTCCCAATCAAGTATCTAGGGCTTCCGCTCCGTCCAGGGAGGCTCACTAAAGCTGACTGGTTACCTATTATTGACAGGGTGGAAGAGAGACTGTCCGGTTGGAAAGGCAAATCTCTTTCGCTTTGGGGCAGAGTGGTACTCATCAATTCTGTGTTATCCAATCTGCCCATATACTACATGTCCTTCTTTGAACTCCCAAAGTGGGTGATCCAAAGGATTGACCGTATCAGGAAGAGATTCCTATGGAAAGGTGCTGACTCAAATAAGGGAGGCTACCACCTTATTAGATGGAATGTCGCATGCATGAAAAAGAGGCACGGAGGACTAGGGATCATTGACCTCAGAGATATGAATTTGGCACTCCTGAGAAAGTGGTGGTGGAAAGTGTTTCACCACGGCGGAGAAGGATGGCAGGACTTTATCCAACCTTACCTTCGAGGGAAGGGGGCAAGAAGCTTAGGCTTTCGAGTAGGATCCAAAGTCTCCCGCTTCTGGATAGGAGTTGCGAAAGCCAGCGAACCTTTCAACTCAGCAACTTCATCTTTGATCGGCAATAGTCGAACCACCAGATTCTGGTGGGACAAGTGGTGCGGTCATCATACTCTTAAGGAAGATTTTCCAGAGTTGTTTGCTAAAACGAATCGTCCGAATATCTCAGTGGCGGAAACATGGAAAAGGGGGACGTGGAGACCGCCGTTCCACAGAACTCTTTCTCCTAGGTTGCTACAGCAACTGCATGAACTACAAACGCGCATAGCCCAATCTAGGGTGAGATGTGCCCAAGGCCCAGATCACATGTGTTGGGAACTCGAGAACAAGGGAGTGTTCTCGGTTAGATCACTTTACCACCGGATTCACTACCGAGGATGCAGGCCCAACTGGGCAACGGTACTATGGAAAACTAAAACACCTCTGAAAATTAGAGTCTTCCTCTGGCTTGTACTCAACAATGTCATACTCACTAGAGAGAACCTAGCCAAGAGGCAACCTCACATTGCGACTAATTGTGGATTCTGCAATGTGCACGTGGAAGATTTGAATCATCTGTTTCTTCACTGCGCCAGAAGCAAGGCCGTCATGATAGAGGTGCTGAGAGCACTGGGAACAAGTGATTACCCAAGAGAATATGAGGAACTGTGGGTCGGCTCCAGATTCGCATCATCCCGTCACGATATGAAAGATGCATGGTTTATTGCCATTGCGACAACCATATGGGTGTTATGGCTAGATAGGAACAATTTTTATTTCCGTGCTTCATGTAATTCTATTTCTAGTAATCTTACTCATATCATGCATCTAATCTCCTTTTGGGCTACAGCTGCTGCTTCAGGAGCAAGAGGGAGAATTGCAAGGGTTTTCCAGGTGGATGATTATGACGACGAGGAGATAGAGATCGGGCCAACTCTGCACCGATGAGTGGGCATTCGCCTCACTACTTCATATTTTGTATCAGGCCTTAGTACTTTGTTGTTGTGTTTGTTGTGTTTTGGTTGCCTTTATGCAAGATGATGTAACCCACCCCCCAGGGTTTTGTTGAGGGTTATGTTTTATTTTCTGCACTGTACTCTCATCTTCCCGAGACTTCGGTGTTGTTTATTAATCTCTTATTAATGAAACAGGGTGGCATTATCCCACCTTTTCATCAAAAAAAAAAAAAAAAAAAAAAACATTTTAAACAACACCAACATCAGCATGAACTCATCATGGTGACGAATAACGGAAAATAAAACAATGAAGAGCACTGTCAAAATTACACAAGGCACATGAAAAGGAAAGAGGACCAAGGACCAACTACAAAGTGAGCAATAGCGGCTTGATCCACCTCATCTTCTACATTTTGCAACTTGGAAAGGATAACAATGACCTGATGTTCGAGGCCAGATTACATTTTATTATTTACCATATATAATTATTAATTAATTTCCGATAATTGGTTATTGGATTGTCGACACTTCAATCCAACATCTGAGAGCACAATTTCTATCTACGAGGGCCTGATTACACTTTCAACTAATTGCACTAGTTAACTGAACAATCCTTAGCAAAATTGTTACCCAAAGATATAGTACAAGCTCATCTCTTTTAGCCTTGACAAACCCGAAATGCCACTGTATGCATTCAATTTTTTACGACACCAACTGGATTAAGGGACGCTACCACCTTTATGAATATACAATGGGTACATCATCTTGGTGAAAATCATATTGTTAATCCTTCAAGGTCCGTCCTCCCCAAGTTCTCCACAGATTGTAATCAGTGAAGTATAACCTGCAGAATTAATCTGAACCAATCCAACTCTACAGTAAAAGGAAAGTCAGCGATGACCTTAGTCATCTTTTAATCAAAAAAAAAGAGGAAAGTCCAGATGCTATATGAGCAAAACACAGACAGCCAAGCGCACACAAATAAGCTACAGGAATCCTTTTTCTCCTGGAAATCAGCATAATTCAACTACTAATCAAGGAAGGATGACAGAACGCAGCTCAGCAGGAAAGACTAGAAGAGGTAAATTGTAAGGCTGATTAATCTTTCAAATGATCTTGGATATGCTTGCTAGAGAAGTCGATTAAATTAGTTTTGACAAAGCCTATTGAAAGTCATCAAATTAGTTTTGAAAGTCGATTAAATTAGTTTTGACAAAGCCTATTGAAAGTCATCAAATTCCAATAACCATAGTGGGTTCCTAATGCTTTTAGAAATATTAGCTATATGCCTTAATTTCATAAATCTTAAACCACCATTTGTAACAAGCTAATCCATCCCCATCCATATTGAAGGGTGTAATGCCCTGTCTTCGTAAACTACCAGAATTTGCAACAAGCTAATGCATCCTCACGATTTACATAGATTCCATTACATGAATATCCTAACAATTTAGGGAAATCAATTAGTTGTAGCTCAGATGTAGGTAAAGGGAGGTCTAACGGGGTCGTGACTAGGTTACGATGTAGCCCTACTTTCAAAAAATACAGAATTTTCTTCCCATGATAATATTAATTCAAAAGTCAACAACTACTTATGTGGAAAGATGACCAAATACATAACCAAACATGCCATAATTCAAACAACGATCTACTTAAAGTTCATTACCCAAAATCCCAAGTTCTGTGAACAAAAGGTCTAAAGCCATTTCATAAGAAATCATGTAAGCATCAATGAACTATAGAGTACATCTTTGACAAATTAGCCTCTCTTTTTTTCAGACAGCACGCTCCATATTTGTAGAGGACAAAATTCTATGAACAAAAAGCTCCCCACATTTCATCTGAAACCATACACCCCTATGGACTACAGAGGTAGCCATTTGCAGACCAAACATTCTCTGCTAATTCCCCAACTCTTTAAAAAGGACTCATATTTAAACTAATGAGGTAAGACTGAGGAAGAGTGTACAATTAAGGTATTTCTCAATATACCCCTCAAACAAAGATAGATTCAAAAACCATCCTCAATATTGGGTGTTTTATGAAATGCATGTTTAAAAAAAATCTTGGGGAACAAGTCCGTAGCCACACTCTCATCTCATATTAAGGGATTGGTGCAAACGGGGAATCAAACCCCGACCTCTTGTTCACAAGAGGCTTACCACAGACGACTAGGTACGTGTTTATAATATGCAATTGACTCAATATACTAATATGAAGCATTGGGAATATACACAACCTAGATTCAAAATTGAAGCAATTTCCCCTACTAGATATTTGTCTGTCCTCGATAATTTGATCTCAGAGGAAAGTGAAAGGTAGTCACATGGCTTCAGTAACCCTTATACATCCCCACTCTCTCACAAGTCTTACCAAGTGTTTTAAATATCATACGGTAGTGCATTTATTCAAACTACTCAGTCTAACCATTGTTACTTGGTTAATTAATCACTTGTTGGAAGGTGAACAGCGAGTTTGAGAGTCCTTGTTCTTTTCTCAATATGCCTATAATTCGTCAATTGCTTAGCATTTCCACCCTACACCTGAAGGACTCAATTCTTGATGAGGACTCTCAACACTTTTCAGTTAAAGGAATAGTACCTTGTCCAAACTAATATCCAAAACTACATTACAAGCCCACTTTTTCTAGTCCCAAGAAACTCAAAAGGTGTTGCAAAAAATTTGATTTCATTTGCAACAAAGTCCAACTCTAAGGCTCTGTCTAGCAATGCTTTTGGAGACTGCTTTAATTCTAAAGTCACTTTTACACTCAAATTTGGTATTTGGGAAACATAATTAAAAGTTGTTTACCCAAAAGTACTTATTTTCAAAACTGCTATTTTTAGCCCGTTTCTTAACACACCTAAAATAGTGCATTTATGTATTAAGAAAATTTTGAAGTGAAAGCACTTTCCTAAGAATCAGCACAACTAAGCTAATCGTACATATAAAAACAAGAATTTTCGCTTGTCCTGGAAATCAGCACAACTCAACTAATCAAAGGTGAACATTAGCTATTGTAATATGAAGCAAGGCATAACTCTCAAACATTGCAACCTTTCAAAAGTATAACAAAAAATCATATTTGGAGATTTAAAAGGGGATAAGCATTTTCTAAAAATAAATAGGTACTAAATAAAATGAAAAATATGTAAGTAAGAGCTGCCAGACATCTAAAAATTTCATATGAAAGAACGATAATAAGAAAATAGAACATAGAAAGCAGAGAAACCAATATGGGAGCAGCGATACATACATTGCTGGCAGGCTTCTCGTCCTCTCTTCAAGGAAATTGGCTGCAAAAAAAACTCAATACTGGACAAGCATGATGTGTTGACAAATTATAAATTGTAGACCACTATAGAAACTATACAAGAAAATGTGCAATAACTGGAACAATTTAACCTAGAACTTGCTCTAAACTCTAAACACCACATGCATTACTATACCCCTAAAAAAAATGTGGGTGCGCTGATAATGCAAAATCAATGTCAAGCAAGGGAGGCTCAGATCCGCCTTTAATCAATCACAGAAGTGAGAAAATCCCCAACTCTTCTTCTTGCCCGATCTATATATCTATCTTTCTTTCTTTCTCTACTATCAAGTGGCTGCAGCAATTACTGCTGCCTCACCATTGCTGCAGAGGAGCTAAATGTTGCAAAGGAGAAGAGTTGGGGTTTTCTTTTGAACACAAAATCTGAAAACTTTCACAAACTGTGCAGAGTTTGTTCTTTTGATTTCCATCATCATCGCCTCCATTATATAGATCTAGGAGAGGGAAGAAGAAGCAGCAGGTGGTTGCCATTTTGGCAGCAACCATTCTTTTGCAATCCAAGAAGAAGAAGAAAAAGAACGACTGATTTGAAGTATTTGTCCTCAATTTATCCCTCAAAAATGGCGAAAATTCAGGGGGGAAACAACACTGAATTTTGAACTGGAATCAGCAAATTCTCAGAACAAAAAGGGTATAGTTTCAATAAATTAGCCACATTATCCTTACAGCATCCCACTCCTATTCTATAAAGGAGTATACTACAACACAAAGCCTTTTTCCCAACTCGTTAGGGTCAGCTACATGAATCCTGGTTTTCCATTCTGCCCGGTTTAGCACAATAGCTTTTGTAAGCTACAAGCTATCATATCTTTTCTCACTATTTTTACTCAAGTTAGTTTAAGTCTTCCCAAACCCCTAACACAAACCTCAATACTTATCAGGTGACTCTTTGTAAGTGGTATCCCCTAGCACACGCTAACTGAGATAGCGCGAAGAAAAATTACCAGGGGCGCTAACTCAGTTAGCGATAGAGACTTTTGGGTATTAAATTTTTGAACATAGACAGTTTCGTACATACTTACAATGGGGTAGTTTGGTAAAAAATTTGACATTACAAGCAAACATATTTTTAAAATCACATACAACATGAGTATGTTTAAGAAGAAAGCCATGATAAATCTCACCTCCAAGTTTCCTTCCTCTCCTCAAGGAACTCAAGGAACTGAGTGCATATCCCCACAACTTGTTTACGCAAAAGGAAAAATGTACCTATTTATATGGAGTATCTTAAATCATTATTCACTTAAATAAAAGGTAAAGAGGAAACTAATAATACCCAAAAATACAAAATAAAAACCACCAAAATGATAATAATAATAATACCCAAAAATGCAAAATAAAAACCACCAAAATGAAGAACACTGATATGAAGAGAAAACAAATAAAAGAAAGAAAAAGAAAGAGGCGGCTCAGATTCGCCTTTAAGAGCATCCACAGTTGTTTGTCTAAATTGCCATCTATCACAAAATTGAGAAAGAAAAACCGCTAACTCTCCCAAAATAAATAACTGAGTGGCTGCAGCTATTACGGCTACCTCGCCATCAATGCAGAATATACTGATGCTGTTGTTGCAGAAAGTTGAAGCAAGAGTTAGGGGTTTTCTTTTTTATCAAAGAAATTCCACAAATAATGTAGTTGATTTTCATCATCATCATCGCCGCGCCGCCTCTTCAAAAACCCCAAGAAGAAGAAGTAGCCAGTCAAACAAACAAACAAACAAAACAAAATTTTCATTTTGTTTAAAAGATATCGGTATTCCAAACGATTTTTTTACCAAACTATCCCACTATTTGAAAGTATGTACCAAACTGTCCCTGTTTGAAAGTTTAAGCAAGAGTTAGGGGTTTTCTTTTTTATCAAAGAAATTCCACAAATAATGTAGTTGATTTTCATCATCATCATCGCCGCCTCTTCAAAAACCCCAAGAAGATGTAGCCAATCAAACAAACAAACAAACGAAAACATAATTTTCATTTTTTTAAAAGATATCGGTATTCCCATGAACAACCTAATTTTTTACCAAACTATCCCACTATTTGAAAGTATGTACCAAACTATCCCTGTTTGAAAGTTGAAGCAAGATTTAGGGGTTTTCTTTTTTATCAAAGAAATTCCACAAATAATGTAGTTGAATTTCATCATCATCATCGCCACCTCTTCAAAAACACCAAGAAGAAGTAGCCAGTCAAACAAACAAACAAACAAAACAGAACTTCTAATTTTTTAAAAAAGATATTGGTATTCCCATCAGCAACCGAATTTTTTACCAAACTATCCCACTATTTGAAAGTATGTACCAAACTGTCCCTGTTTGAAAGTTAAAGACCAAAAAGACCCTACTTGCTAAATGAGATAGCGCACCTAAGTTAGCGTGTGATAGGGCTACTATTTCCCCCCCCCCCAAGTAAGTGTGCAAAAAAAAATCTCAAGTATAGACTCGCTAACTCCGGGTAGTAGGGGCTACTATTTTCCCCCTCAAGTCAAGTATGCAAAAAAATTCCAATCGACATTAGCTAACTCAGTTAGCGCGCCTGGTTTGAATGGGCACACTAACAGAAAGTGTGTCTATATTTGAGACTTTTCACTTTGACTTGAGGGTGAAAGTAGTGCACCCTAACACATGCTGACTGAGTGCGACACAAATTTTTACCAAGCGCTATCTCATTTATCGACATTGACTTTTTGGTATTATCTTACAAACAAGGACAGTTTGGTACATCTATATAATAAAAAACAAAGAATACTATCAAATGGCTCTTATTCAATAGGGTTGAAATCAACGGTCCAAACCTACCTTCTCTCTATATTTACTTAGAAATTTATATTTTCATATTTAAAGTTTGTAAATTGTAAGATTTTTTATGCATTTTTTATTGCTCCTGTTACATCCAAAATAGCAAATATCTCATCAACAGTTAAATTTCATCATTTTTCACACTCAAAGTTTAACAAAGTTGGATTTTACAACCCCATTTATAATTATTTTTCAACATATACTAATAAAAACATGGACTTTTACAAGTAATTATTGTTTTACTATTCAAACTTGAGCTACATAATTGTTGTTTTACTGTTTACAAGACTTTCATATGTTGTACTGTCCAAAGACATGCCATAGGCACATGCCCAGAGGCAAATCTGGTACTTTCAAAAAGTTGGATAGTTTGGTTAAAAAATTCTTAGCAACCTCTATAAAAGGAGCATACCGATATGAGAATAACATCAGCCACTGACATGGCACAAGTAGCCTACAAGAAATAAGAGTTTAAGAATTGATCCATAATCATGAATATTTTCAAAAAAGTGGCCTACAACAGGCAACAAAATCCGGGGGGGGGGGGGGGGGGGGGGGCATTTTTGGCAGCCAAAACCCCCACACTCCATTTCCCATTAAAGGAAGGATTTCTTTTGCCTTCTAGATCTTATATCCCAGAACCTTCTTGTTGTTTATAAACGAGTTTGGTAGGGCTATAAGGTATAGCAGGCCGGGTTGGGCATACACATACAATCCACGCATTGGTAGATTTACAAATGACACTAAGGCCTTCTCCCATTATAACATTAGAGATTAGAGATTTCTGAGCCAAAAAATTCGTGTTCATTTGTAAAACAGGGAACAAGACTATAAGATGCGCAAAAAAAATTCAGTGAGGTTATCTGCATAAAGAATGTATAAGATGAAAAAAGAATCTTCTGAATACACTCCTTAACTAGTAATTACGTAATTAAATGTCTACCACGCATGTCATATCCATGTTAACTAGCCTATTCAACATACAATCATATGCAGTGACCTACTTGATTATTCCTCAAAATATGCATATGCACTCTCAAATAAGGACCTTAGGGAAATAATCAAGTAGCATTTTGTTCATACAATTATTATTACTACAAAATCTATGTAACTCCTACAAGGTGGTGTGTGGACGTGTGGGTTTGGCATGTGTATTGCACATAAACTTCACTTCTATTACTCCGTGTCAATTCTATGCACTGAATTACCAAGTGCACTGGAAGGAGAACCTACAACCCTCCCATGTAATTTGTACAGGAGTAAGCTATCTCTTCCTATCTTGAGGCATTTTATTCACCAAATTACATATCATTCATGCATCTGTCTAGGATACTAATTTACTTCACAGTTTGTGGTCAATAAGCATTTCATCTTCAACCATTTTAAATGAGTCACATACATAAACAAATTCATAACTCAGCTTAGCACTTTAACCAATCCAGCATTGTCTATCATTATAAAAACCTCCTCGAGTTAATTTGCTGGACCTCCAAAACTATTTTATATGATCAAACAAGGTGCACCGTTCCGAAGACGTGCCGTAGGCACGTGTCAACGAGCAAACCTAGTCTATATAATAAAACACAAAGAAAGCTATCAAGTGATTAGGTCTAGATCTAACATCATAAAACATATTTTCCCGCCCAAAAATTTCCCCCTTCAGATTTCAGGTTTGTAATTTTCATATTTTTTATACATTTTTTTATTGCTCATGTTACATTGAAAATAGCAAATATCTCATCAACAGTTAAATTTCATTATTTTCGACACTCAAAGTTCTTAAAGCATCCACAATGGTGTTTCTCATTTTTGAGAAAATAGCATCCACAGTAATAGAAAATAGCAACTACAATCGTTTGCTATATTTGCCAATTTGCCAATTTCTCATATTTTGAGAAAATTGGCGATGCAGTCGTTTGCAATTTTGATATATTTTGGCAAAGTAGATCGTTTCTCATTTATGAGAAACCAATTTGCAATTCTCAAATTACAAGAGACGACACATGCTGTTTCATCCCGTATTTTTTTTTCTTTTTTTAATGTGATCAAACGAAACAAGTTGTTTCAACTGACCTATTTTTAAAGATTTTTTTAAAATGATCAGACGGTACCGTCTAAACAAAAAAAAATCTAAAAAAGCCTCAAACGAAACATGTTGTCTCGCCCCATGACAAAATGGTTGGGACTGGACAACATGTCCCGCCCTAAAAATGGGGAGAACTTAGGCTAGTGCTTAAACTAGGTCACTGTGTAATTAATTAGATTTAGGTAATATTTTATTATTTAATTTATTTAATTAAACTATTTTAATATCTAATCACTGCTTAAATAACTTTAAAAAAAACAGACGGAACAACATGTCTCGTCTTTCTCAAATTTAGCAAAATTATAGCAAACCAGCGTTGCAGGCAAATTCCCCATTTTCTATTACTGCAGCTGCCATTTTCTAAAAAATGAGAAACACCATCGTGGATGCTCTTATGTCTGCAGTGATGGTTTGCTAAAATTTGAGAAAGACAATATATGTTGTTTCGCCCCTTTTTTTTACATTTAATTAATTAATAATTAGATATTAAAATAGGTTAATTAAATAAATTAAATTATAAAATAAAACCTAAAACCCACTTAATTATACACTAAACCTACTTTTACGCTAACCTAATTCACCATCTTTGCTGGAGCTTGAAACGGGACAACATGCCTCATTTGAGCATTTTTTGATTTCTTTTCCAGACAGTATACATGTTGTAACGTCTGATCATTTTTTTAAAAAAATTGTCAAAAGAAACATGTCTAGTCTGTTCTCATTAAAAAATAAAAAAAATAAAGAGAGGTGTATGTTGTTCCGTCCACTTTAATTTGAGAAACGCAATATCATTTCTTAAAAATGAGAAGCAACTATAGCGAATTTGCCATTTCATGGCAAAATAGCAAGCAACAGTAGCTTGTTTCTCAAAAAAATGAGAAATTGGCAAATATAGCAAACAATTGTGGATGCTCTAAGATGTTAAATTTCACACCCCATTTATAATTATTTTCCTACATATACCAATGGAAACATGGACTTTTGTTTACAACTAATTATTGTTTTGCTATTCAAACTTGATTTACATAATTGTTGTTTTACTGTTTTCAAAACTTTCATATGTTGTATCGTCTCGAATACGTGCAGTTGCCCACAGGCAAATCTAGTTTATATATAAGCAAGAATATCGCTTAAAACATGAGTTACATACAAAATAGACCAGCAAACACAAAAACAAGAAAAATATAATCCACCCCAATTCAACAAAGTTAAAAGTAATGACGAACGATTACAATATAAAGTGTATCATAGTCTTCACAACTTAAAAATGCCAGCAAAACATATATTTAAAATCACATACATCATGAGTATGTATATCGAGCAGAACAAAAATAATAAGGCATGATAAATCTCACCTCAATGTTTCTGTCCTCCCGTCAAGGAACTGAGTGCATATCCCCACAACTTGTTTCAGCACCAGACCGACCACAAATTAGCAAGGAAAATGAAGCCATTTATATGGAGCATCTTACATAACTAATCACTTAAATAAAAGGGAAGAGTAAACTAAATTAAAATAACAATAATAATAATAATAATACCCGAATACAAAATAGAAACCATCAAAATGAAGAACACCGATATGAAGAGAGAAAAAAAATTAAAGAACGAAAAAGAAAAGGGCGGCTCAGATTCGCCTATAAGAGCATCCACAGTCGTTTGTCTAAATTGCCATCTATCACAAAACTGAGAAAGAAAAACCCCAACTCTCCTTCTTTATGTTTTTCTTCTTCTTCTCTCTGTCTCCATCCATCCCAAAAAAAAATAACTGAGTGAGTGGCTGCAGCTGTTACAGCTACCTCGCCATCAAAGAACAATATACGGATGCTGCTGCTGCAGAAAGTTGAAGCAAGAGTTAGGGGTTTTCTTTTTTATCAGAGAAATTCCACAGATAATGTAGTTCAGTTTCATCATCATCGCCGCCTCTTCAAAAACCAAGAAGAAGGAGAAGAAGCCGGTTAAACAAACAAACAAATAAAAACAAAATTTGCAATTTTCTTAAATAGATGCCGTTAATCCCATTAGGAAATAGATGGCGAACGAACGCTAATAGTTTCAAAACTGACCCATAATCGCAAATATTTTCAAAAAGTGGTCCATTACGGCAAAAAAAATTCAAAGCAGAGGGAGGGGTTGCCATTTTTGGCAGCCAAAACCTCAAACACTCCATTTCACATTAAAATGGACCAAAAAATAAAATTAGAGTTCTTTCTTCCTGAGAAGAAAGAAAGGAAAGAAAGGATTTCTTTTGCCGTTCTAGATCTATATCCCAGAACCTTCTTGTTCTTTATAGACGAGTTAGGTAGGGAGACGAGGTATATCGGGCCGGGTCGGGCATATGTGTTAGTATAGTTATAAAAGCAAGAAAAATCACAAAATTATTAGAATTTAAAGTGTTATTATTTCATAAATGGGTAAAAAGGATATGATCAACTTGTTCATTTAGTAAATGAACAATTAATTATGTTGCATGCATATGATACATTAGACAACTAATCTTTTTAAGAATTTTCCAATCACATATATGATACATTAGACAACTAAGTTCCTCAAAATTATTCTAGGCTGTGCAATTTGCACAGGGTAACACTAGTCTCCAATATTATAATTAGAAAAGATCTTAGTGTCATTTGTCAATCTACCCACACGTGCATTGTGCATTGTATGAAGAAGGTTTCCGGTTTGAGTCCTCACTATGTCTAATTTTTTACTTCAATTATTTTTTTATATTAAAC
>CM030361.1:78926021-78936722 GCA_017893485.1 Hemerocallis citrina | reverse complement strand
TTAGACATGGGTGGGGCGTCCGAGAGTCCGATCGTCCGAGCGACGTGGCGCTATCTGAGCCGCCGGATGCTGTCACGCATCTCGAGATGGGCGCATTCTCCAAGAAAACACTATCTTGTCGTTTAGTGCTCTCGGCGAGATCTGGACCGTCTGATGGAGATCAGGCGCGAAAGTTGAGGGAAAAGGGAGTTTTCCCCATTTACCAGCTCGGGAAGGCACTTGCATGGATTCCGAGCGGACTCTATTGCAGCTACGTTCGGTTTGCTCGCAGCTCGGATTCAGATCCCATCTTGCCGAGCTGGTTGACTTTGTGGTGGGCCTTCGAGATGCTTCGAGAGTAGCCCAAAAGTCGCTCTGGAAGTCCAAGAGACGCCTCATTTTCACTATAAATCTTTACCCCCCTTTGACCAAGTCTTCACTTTTCACTTTTACTCTCTCTCTTCCGTTTTTACTTTGCTTCGAGGTCTTTAGCTCCCTGGTGGTGTCGCTAGCTGTCGCGGTAGCGTTCCTAGTTCCGGCGAAGTTTCCGACCGTAGCTGTCACTTCAAGGTCAGTCTCTTTCCCTTCTCTCTTTAGAAAAATATGGTTAAGATTTCGGCTGAGACCCCCGCCTCGGAGCAAGCCGTTGGCCGAGGGGAGGAAGAGAAAGGAGTAATGGAGCCGAGCGAGCGGGACGTTGTTCGTCCAGATGCGGAGGGCGGAGTGGCCGAGGTGCCCCAAGAAGTCGCGGCGGAGTCCCGAAAGGGCAAAGCCGTAATTACTATAGTGGAGACGCCGAGGAGAGCGGGGGAGTTCGGTCGGCAGCCCATCGCCGTGTCGAGCGTGGGAGGTGTCCGGGATTATGCTGAGGATATCTTGGAGAAGGTTACCCAAGGTACGGCTAAACTGATGGAGGAGAACGAGCCTAGGGAGCTGTCCGAGGTCGATCACAAGATCTCGACTCTTACCGAAGCGGACCTTCATCTGGTCCGAGAGGGCTTCCAGATCCCTCTCGAGTACACGTTGCTCCTTCCTGGGCCGGGGTTCCGAGCCAACACTAGGTCCTCTCCGGACATATGCGTCTTTCCGGTCGACTCCCTCATTGCCGGTCTTCGCTTTCCCCTCCACCCGTTCGTGGTTGACGTCCTGGTTTGGTATGGTTTGAGTCCCGCCCAACTGATGCCGAACACATGGAGGCAAGTTGTGGCGTTCCTCCTCCGATGCCAAGAGATCGGCGCCAAGCCGACCATGTACCTCTTTCGAAGTCTCTTCCGACCGGTCCGGCCGAGAAAAGACGAACAGAGGTTTTATCTTTCGCCCCGGACGGGCGTGAAACTGATCGAGAATCCGGACTCGATCAAACACTGGAAGGACAAATACTTCCTCGTTCGGAATCTGACGCCATGGGTGATACCGACAGTTTGGGCGGACGGACTACCCAAGCGCACAAAGAAGGACGTTCCGCTGAACGCTGCAGAGACCGAGGTCCAGAAGAAGATCCTTGCTCTGCCGACGCTTAGCTGGAAGGATATCACCGAAGAGCATCTGTTCCGTGGGGGTCTCAGTCCGATCGACCCTCGTACGCTTCTGGTATTTATACTTCTCTCCGTAAAGTTTGTAAAAAAATTTCTAAGTTTTTTCGTTCGACTCTTGCAGAGACCATGAAGCTCGATTACAAGGCTCTGGTGGCGAAGGGCAGGTCCGAGCAGGAGAAGAAGAAGAGGCCGTCGACAGCGCCTCAGGACAGCCGAGC
This sequence comes from Hemerocallis citrina, assembly GCA_017893485.1. Lineage (NCBI taxonomy): Eukaryota > Viridiplantae > Streptophyta > Magnoliopsida > Asparagales > Asphodelaceae > Hemerocallis > Hemerocallis citrina. The sequence continues at coordinate 78,934,990 of CM030361.1, read as the reverse complement.
TTCGAAGAAGGCCTCGGTCGTGAAGGCAGCCGACCAGCCGAAGGTTGCGGTCCTGAAGGAGGGAGAGATTGAGGTCCTTGTCCCTCCGGCAAAGGTCGCGGTCCCCGAGCAGGGGGGGTCGTGGACCTCGATCCCTCGGCCTCGGCTGCTCCTGCTCCTACCCCGGAGGCGGACGCTCCTGGTCCGTCGAGCGGTGGGTTCGGAGTGGCTGATGCGCTGTCCCTCCCGGTTCCGCCCCTCACCTCCGACGCGGAGAAGATCTTGACCGAGCGTCACAAACAGATCTTCATCCCTGATTGGCAGGTGATGAACGTCGACGGCTTTTTGGGCGACGGGAACATCTGCATGGAGGCAGTGAGGCACCTGCCGACCCCGAAGGACCGAGCGACCCTGAGGGCCGGGATGGCAGGGGACAACGTGATGCAGATGGCCCGGAGCACTATGTCGGTAAGTGTGTCGAGCCCTTCTTCATTCATATTTTTTCCTTGGAATTTTTTCTAAGTTCTTGGGCTCGGATTTTAACGTGTTGTTCTCTTCCAGACCCTCTGCCACTTCAGTTGGCTGGTCGAGGAGTTGGCGAGGAAAGATCAGGAGAAGGAGAAGGAGAGGACGGAGCGCGTTCGGGTTGCGAAGCGGCTTGAGTCCGAGCTGCTTCTCTCGACGAAGAGAGTCGCCGAAGTGGAGGACCTGGAGAAGAAGCTGGCCGACGCCATCCAATCGTCGAAGGATACGGCGGCCAAGCTTGAGAAGGAGGTGGCCGAGCTGAAGGGGGAGCTGGCCAGCGCTCGGTCGGGAGCGGAGAAGGAGGTTACCGAGCTGAAGGATGAGCTGGCCAAGGCTCGGTCGGAAGGGGAGACTGCTCGGAAGAGAGCCGAGAGGATCAAGGCCAACCACCTGAGGAAGGTGAAGAAGGTGAAGAAGGCCGTGCAAGAGGAGGCCGTGCAGCACATGATCCAGAATATGCTGGACGCCTACGGCCGAGCCCTGACCCACGTGGTCGCGAAGAACCCGGGCTTCGACTCGTCCTCCTACGACTTTTACGAGCCCGTGGAGGGGGAAGAAGGGATCACCGAGGGTCTACTCGGTCCCGACGGAGAGACGGAACCCGCCGAAGGTGATGGGGAGACCGAAGCCGAGGGCGAGGAGGAGAAACTCTCCGGGAGGAGAGCTGGAGCGAAGGTGGGGGTGAGGGTGATGGCGAAGACAAGGCAGAGGGGTCGACGGATCCGAGCGGCAAAAAGGTCGACCCCTGACTCGGTTGTCTCCCTACTTTTCAGTCTTTTTGGTTTTGTTTTCTTTTTGTAAGCCTTATTGCGGACTGGCCACCGCCTTTGTTTTGAATGAAAAGTATTTTGTTTGGCCAAAAATTTGTCCAAGTGTTGAGCCTCGGACTTAGTGTGCGTTTTGGGAGTTTTGGGCGTAAATTTCTCCAACTGTTGGGCCTCGGATTTATTTTCCGCTTTTCAGGTGGTGTTTGGTCCAGTCACGGAGCTGGTCTTCCTTCGGAAGGAACTGGCCAATTTGAAGCGTGAACTTTCGGACAGCCGGCAGAAGCGGTTTCTCCTGCTCGGCCAGGCGGAGGAGGTCAGGGCAGTTCTGAGGAGGAACTGCCGCGAGCTGCATCAACTCCGGAAGCGCTCCCAGGGTCCTGGTTCCGAAGGGGAAATTGAGCGGCTTCGTGGGGAGCTTAAAGCCGCCGAGCAGAAGAACGACGATCTTTTGGCCGAGGTACAATACTTGGAGCTATCGGAGAGAGAGTGTTCGGCGGAAAGGGAGAAGATGGCCTCCGAGCTGGAGGGGGCTTTGGCCGAGCGTAAGAAACTATTGGCCGAAGTCGACATGCTCAGAAGGATCACAATAGATAGGGGGATCGAGGTCACCCACTATCGGCGGCTTGCAACTGATAGTTCCAATGCCTCGGGCTCGTTGAAGGCCCCTCGATCGAAGAAATTGGCGAAGGACGTTGTCTTGAGGGATCGGATTATCGAACTGGAGGAGGAGATCGCGTCGCTCAAGCCTGCGCCGGAGAGGGCTAATGTCCGCAGCACGTCGTGCACTCGCGAGGAAAGTGAGAGGGGGATCACGTTTTATGAACTCGCGACGCGCCCGCTAATGACCAGGCGGAGTCCGGCTGACGCTCAGAGCAGCGCGGCTGTCTCGTCGAGCGGGGCATCGGTCGGCGCGGCTGTTAGGACTAGCAGTGAAGGGGGGTCGCGCTTCGTTGGTTTAGGGTCGAGCTCAGAGGGTCGGCCTCGTCGTCCTCGCGTTTCCCTAAACCGAAGCATTCCCCTTCCGAAGAGGACTTGATTATGTCACTTTTCATTTCTGTTGGCCGTTGTAATAACCTAGTTGTAGGGTTGGTCGACCGTCTGTAACACTATTATGTCTGAATGCATAAGAATTCTGAAAAACTCTCAAGTGTTTGTCTTCGGCATTGTATTGAAACTGCGTTGTTCGTTTTTCCTGTTATTCAGCTTGTCGCGGCGATCCATGGATCGGACTCCGGGCGTCCGAATGATGACTCCGCATCCGAGGCGACCTCTGGGACGGTGGTTCTGAGCCCCAGGAGTGTCGATCTGAAGCTACGCCGAGCCGAGGGCGAGTGGAGTCACCTTTCGCTGGTCCTCAGTCTCCGGGAGGCCGAAACACAATGCTTGGAGAACAAGATCGTCGAGCTGAGCCTCGTAGGGGAGGACGAGGACTCGTAGACCGCATTCAGCAATGCTCTTCGGGTCAAAAGTATTCGGCACATTCAGTCGAAACTTATTACCGAACGGGACGACTTGCTCTCGGAGATGGGACACCTGCGGGCGGAGATGGCGAAGCTTCGAGGAGAGGCGGAGGAACCGTCTGCCGAGGAGGGCGAACAAGATGGAGAGGATGCATTTTTATGAAAGACAAGTGTAGTTGGTCGGGGGTTGTATGTTTTGTTTGCCGACACTTTTGTAATGGTCTATCTTGTACTGTACGCCGATATTTAATAAAATTCCCTTTCGTTGTTTTGTACGTCTGTCTTTGTTTATAACTGTATTGGCCGTGCCGAACTATCTGAGCCGAGCGCGTCTATTTAGCCGAATGGATCCCCAGGGGTGCGGCGATTTGTCGCTTAGTGGGTCTGACACGGCGACGTTCTCGAGAGTGCTATTTTGACGTGGCGAGATCTGAGTCGTTGAATGTAAGCGCGAATCTCGGGGTGGCTCGTTTTCCAAGAAAACGTTATCTTGTCGTTTTGCGCGAGTGGCACGATCTGAGCCGTCTGATCGAGATCACGCACGAATGTTGAGGGGGAAGTGTGTTTTCCCCGTTTACCAGCTCGGGAAGGCACTTGCTCGGACGCCGACCGAATGTGTTTGCCTTCGGACCTCGGCTGACAGTCAAGAGTGGTCGGGATACGTGTTCCGGACCTTAGGTATAGTCCAACGGCTGTGGGAGCAATTCCGAACGGCGATCTACCCCTGGCTCGTCCGGAGACGAACCGAAGAGGTAAAGTCGAGCCGAGTGTTGGACTCCGAACCATCGGTATAGTTCAACGGCTGTGGGAGCAATTCCGAACGGCGATCTACCCCTGGTTCGTCCGGAGACGAACCGAGGAGGTAAAGTCGAGCCGAGTGTTGGACTCCGAACCATCGGTATAGTAAGAGGGGAGAAAAGAAACAGGCAAATTCAAAAACAAAATGGAACTTTCCTTATTTGATATTTGACGGCGAACCGTTTTACATAGTAGAATTCATGGAACAGGTTACAAGTTAAAGGAGAGGAATGGCGCGACACCTCGGATTACTTAGAGAGGCGCCGGGGCGCTCTCTTGGTATTTCAGGAGGTGATCGGCATTCCAGGTCCTCGGGAGCTCTCTACCATCCATGTCCTCGAGTCGATATGCCCCAGGCCGAACAACTTTTGTGACCCGGTACGGCCCTTCCCAATTCGGAGCTAGCTTGCCCTTCTGACTGGAGAGGGATATGGCTAGCTTTCTCAACACCAGGTCTCCTTGCTCAAGGTTGGCGGGTCGGACTTTCTTGTTGTAGGCTAGCTCGACTCTCCTTCTGTAATTCTGCTGCCGAATCGATGCCCTTTCCCTCAGTTCATCTATCAGGTCCAAGTTTCCTCTGAGTTCCCTGGCATTCTGCGCTTCGTCATAGGCGATGAGCCGAGGGGAAGGAATTCCGACCTCGAGGGGTATTACGGCCTCGGCCCCATAAGTAAGGCTGAAAGGGGACTCTCCAGTGGGCGTCCGCTTGCTTGTGCGGTAGTTCCACAACACATTAGGGAGTTGGTCGACCCACTGTCCTTTGGAGCACTTGTCCAACCTCTTCTTGATCCCCGCAAGGATCTGCTTATTAGCGTTCTCGGCTTGTCCGTTCGACTGGGGGTGCGAGACGGACGAGAAACGCTGTTGAATGACGAGGTCGTCGCACAGGGTTCGGAATGCTGAGCCAGTGAACTGGGTCCCATTATCTGTCACGAGGACGCGCGGGATGCCGAATCTGCATATAATGTTCTTCCAGAAGAACTGCACCACTTTGTTCTCGGTTATCGTGGCGAGGGGCTCGGCCTCGACCCACTTCGAGAAGTAGTTGATAGCTACGACTAAAAACTTGAGCTGACCCGGAGCTGGAGGGAAAGGCCCTATCAAGTCCATTCCCCACATCGCGAAGGGGATAGGGCTCGATAGGGAGGTGAGGTTGGCTTGAGGGAGGCGTCGGATGCTGGAGTGTCTCTGGCAGGAGCCGCACTGCCGAACGTGTCGCTCGGCGTCTTGGAGAAGCGTCGGCCAGAAGTACCCATAATTCAGAGCTTTTCGGGCCAGGGACCTAAATCCCGAGTGTGCCCCGCCGATCCCTTCATGAAGCTCCTGTAGGGCATATTCGGCCTGATCCGGAGAGAGGCATCGTAGATATGGTCGGCCGTCTATTTGGGAGAAGGAGCGCTTGTATAGGATGCCCTCGATTAAGACATAGCGCTCGGCTCGGGTTCTAACTCGGCGTGCTTCTTTGGGATCTTGAGGCAGAACTCCATCCCTTAAGAATTCCACCAGTGGTTTCATCCAATTGTCCTGCAGAGCGACCGGTAATGTCTCCATCGAGCTAGGTGTCTCGTCTTCGATGCTCGGCTTGGAGAGGACTTCGATCAGCACGGTCTGTTCAAGACCCTGCAGAGAAGACGAGGCCAATTTAGAGAGAGCATCGGCCTGTGAGTTCTCCTCCTGAGGAACACGCTGGATGATGGCTTCTTCGAACCGACCCATGAGACCCCGGACCTTGGCGAGGTACTTAGCCATTCGCTCATCCCGGGCCTCGTACTCGCCCAAGACCTGATTCACAACTAGTTGGGAGTCACTGTGAACCCGAAGGCGCTGCGCCCCAGCACTTCGTGCGAGTCCGAGGCCAGCTATGAGGGCCTCGTATTCCGCCTCGTTGTTCGAAGCCTTGAAGTTCAGGCAGATCGCATACTGCAAGACGAAGTTGTCAGGGCCGTTTAAGATAATCCCGGCGCCGCTTCCTTCACTGCAAGAGGAACCGTCCACGAAGACTGTCCAAATGGGGGGGCCATTTGGGACGTGGCCGACCTCAGGGATGGTGGACTCTACAATGAAGTCGGCGAGAGCCTGAGCCTTAATTGCCGTCCGAGGCTGATAAATAATGTCGTGCTGACTCAGCTCTACGGACCATTTCATCAGCCTGACCCGAGGTCTCTGGCTTGTGGAGGATCTGCTTTAGCGGTTGATCGGTGAGGACGATGACTGAATGAGATTGGAAGTAGGGCCGAAGCTTCCTTGCTGCCATGACGAGGGCATAGGCTATCTTCTCTATCCTCGGATAACGGAGCTCGGCATCCCGAAGTACCTTGCTCACATAGTAAATGGGCCTTTGGGTCCGGTCTTCTTCTCTTACCAACACAGCGCTCAAGGTCTGCTCGGAAGCGGCCAAGTAGATGAAGAGGGGTTCTCCCGGGACCGGCTTACTGAGCAGAGGGGGGTTCACCAGATAGGCTTTCAGCTGGTCGAACGATTCTTGCTGTGCCTCGCCCCATTCGAATCCCTTAGCGCCTCGGAGTGCTTTGAAGAAGGGAAGGCACTTTTCCCCTGACTTGGAGAGGAACCGACCAATGGCTGCGAGCCGACCGGTGAGCTTCTGCACCTCTTTGACGTTCCGAGGCGGGGTCATGTCTAATATGGCTTTGATCTTTTCGGGGTTAGCTTCAATTCCCCGCTGGCTCACCATGAAACCGAGGAACTTGCCAGAGGAGACTCCGAACGCACATTTGTTCGGGTTTAGCCGCATGTTGTACTTCCTCAGCACGCCGAAAGCCTCTTGGAGGTCGGCTACATGGTCGGTGCCGCGGATGCTCTTGACGAGCATGTCATCAACGTACACCTCCATGTTTCGGCCGATCTGATGCTGAAAGACCTTGTTGACGAGGCGCTGGTAGGTGGCGCCCGCGTTCTTCAAACCGAACGGCATTACTCGATAGCAGTAGAGGCCTTGGTCGGTGACGAAGGAGATCTTCGGGATGTCCGGAGGGAACATCCGGATTTGGTTGTACCCCGAGAAGGCATCCATGAAGCTGAGGAGTTCATGGCCCGAGGTGGCGTCGATTAGGGTGTCGATGTTTGGGAGAGGGAAGGGATCCTTCGGACACGCTTTGTTGAGGTCGGTGAAGTCGATGCATATCCTCCACGAGCCATTGGACTTCTTGACCATTACAACATTCGACAGCCACTCGGGATAATTCACCTCCTGGATGAACTTGGCCTTCAGTAGCTTATCCACTTCCTCCTTGATTGCCTGCTGTCGCTCGGGAGCGAACTTTCGCCTCTTCTGCTGAACCGGTTTGCACCCCGGTTCGACGCTTAGGCGGTGGACGAGCAAGTCTTCGGAGATGCCGGGCATATCCGCGGCCGACCAAGCAAATAGGTCGCGGTTATCCCGGATGCACCTCACCAGGTCGGAGAATAGCACGGTCGGCAAGGACTTGCTGACGAGGAATTTTCGGCTCGGATCCTCGTCGGAGAAGAGTACTTCTTCTAACTCGTCCGCTGGCTCGGATGTGGGGCGAGGCCTCGGCTCGGGGATCTCGAGTGTCTCGAGCGAGAGCACTGGTCCCCCGGTGGAAGTCATGTAGCACTTCCGAGCTGTTTCCTGGCTTCCCCTGACTTCCCCTACCCCCGAACGAGTGGGGAACTTCATCTTCAAGTGGTATGCCGAGGGGACAGCCTCAAGAGCGGCTAGGCCGGGGCGGCCTAGGATGACATTATATGCTGCCGGGACGTCGACGATCATGAAGTCCATCGGCTCCGTCCGGGTAGTAGGGGTGCTTCCCGCAGTAACGTCTAGGGTTATCACCCCTTCGACGGTTACCGGGACCCCCGTGAACCCGTGTAGAGTGTATCCGGCTGGCTTGAGACGGTCTCGGGACAGCTGGAGGCCCTGGAAGGCCGAGAGGAATAGGATGTTGACCGAACTCCCGTTGTCAACCAAAATCCTCTGCACCTTGAAGTTGGCCATGCGGAGGTCGATGACGAAGGCATCACAGTGAGGGGTTCGGACTCCTTCGAGATTGGCGTCGGAGAAGGAAACGGGCACACCGAAGCCCTTGGGAGGAGGCGCACTGTGGACCGAGTTCACCTCTCGAACGAAGGCTTTCCGAGACGTATTAGAGGAGCCGCCCATGGGGCCCCCGTGGATCATATGCAGAACCCTTTCTTCTTCGAACTCAGGTGTTACTTCGCGCTGCTCAGAGCGCTTGTTAGCCCCCCGAGGGGGAGGAGAGTTCCGATCTGTCCGATCGTTAGCCTTCACGAACTTGGCCAACTGCCCCCTTCGAATGAGGGCCTCGATCTCATCTCTCAGCGCCCGACAGTCATTCGTCTCGTGCCCGTGGTCTCGGTGATACCGACACCACTTGTCTTTGTCCCTCCTCTTCGCCGGTTTGTGCATCCTCGGGGCTGGAGGGAGGACCCCCTCCTTCTCTACCTCCATGAGGATAGTGGAGACATTAGTTGTGAGGGGTGTGAACTTCTCGAACCTGGGGGGAGGGCGACGTTGACCGCCCATGTCCTTCTGAGCTTTTTTCGACCCTTCCTCCCCCGTCGCCTTCCTTTTCGATCCTGCGAGGGCCCTCCAAAGCTGGGAAGGGCTTCGGCCTCTTCTGCTCGGATGTACTTCTCGCACCTCAGAAGGAGGTCGGCGAAGTCATGCGGAGGCTTCTTGGCGAGGGATGATCGGAGGTTGGCGTTATGGACGTTCGACTGGAACGCCACGATAGCCACGGACTGGTCCAAGGAAGCTATGGACTGGACTTCTGCGGTAAACCTTTTCACATAGTCCCGTAGCTTTTCTTCTTTCTCCTGTCGCAGGTCCAGTAAGGAAAGACTCGTCTTCTCGGCTCGCCGGCTGCTCACGAAGTGAGTGATGAATAGCGTTTCGAACTGTTCGAACGAGAAGATGGATGAGGGGGCGAGTCTAGAATACCACTCCCGAGCCGACCCCCTGAGGGTGGCGGGGAAGGTCCTGCATAGCACTGCGTCGGAAGCTTGGTGGATAAGCATCAGTGTCTTGAAGCTCTCGACGTGGTCGACCGGGTCGGATTCCCCTGAGTATGTTTCAAACTGTGGCGGTTTGAAACTCCTCGGAATATGGGCCTCCATGATCGACCTTGAGAAGGGAGGTCGGCTCGGACGGAAGGTTCCGGCTCGGGAATCTTCCTCCTTGTCCATACGGCCAATGCGCCTCTCCACCTCATGGATACGGCGGACGAGCGCGTCGTCCCTCCGGTGATAGTCGTATGATCCTCCGGACACCTCTTCATAGGAAGGGGAGCGTGGACTGCGACGCCGGTACTCCTGGGATCGCCGAGGGCTCTGTTGCCGCTGCTGTCGGCTGGGAGCCGGTGAAGGACTCCGGGTCCGGCGCTGGGGACTGGGACCCCTGGGGGGCGTCGGAACCCTGCCGAGCATTCTGGGCGTTCTG
>CM030361.1:77521197-77606197 GCA_017893485.1 Hemerocallis citrina | reverse complement strand
GTCCGTCCGAGTATTATTGCAGTCCAATGCTTTAGTGAACCGAGTCCGGACTATAAAAATTTTGTCCGACCTGGACCGGGACGAACATAAGCCCGTCCGAGGAAAATTTTGGACCGAGCTTGAACATATGGTTGTCTGGTCCCGTCCGGTCCGATTTACAGTCCTATTAGTGGGTCACATAATATCTTATGATGTAATTTAGGTCTTTCTTTGCCTAAACTACACCTGAAATTTTTTAAGTATCAATGCATAATTGTTCTTTTATGCAAGGACAAAATAGTCTTTGTACATAATCTCTAATACTATAATGAGAGAGTTGAGATTGTTATTCGTAGACAATCAACCATTTAGTCTCAATCATTTATTTTTAAGTGAGAGTTATATTAATCATTCATTTACTCAATTTTTGTTAGTTACCATAATACCCTCAAAGTTTAAATTTATTCATGACATAATTATTTACAAAAGTGTCACTCATATAAAATAAAAATATGTGTCACTAGGGGTCATCTGTATATAATATGTATGAGTAAAGAGATGTCTCAGATTCGAGACCAGATTACATCTTATTATTTACTCTATATAAAAAAATGATTAGAACATACATTGCATGTGTAGATTACTAGTTTTTAATAATGTTTGACAATTATTCATGATTAAGAGGAAAAAAATTATGAAGTTCTGTAGAGCTAAGCGATAAAGCAAAATTTGGATAGCATTTAATTTAAAATGTCGGAAACCTAGTAGGGGCTAGTTAAAACCCATCCAAAAAGAAAAACTTCAAATTTAATATTGGGTAAATTTCAATAAGGTTTCACGAGTTTATGGATAATCCACCCCTTTTTTTTGCGGATTGGCTATGTATTTGTCAAACGTGGTCGGCTTGGCTATCTCCTCCAAAATACCCCTTATATTATACTTACTGATTTAGTTATGGATTGTCTCTCTCTTTTACTTAACATATCTGGCTAATAACTTTTAATGTTTAATCTTATTTTAATACATAATATAAGTTAAACAAAACTATAATAGATTAATCATTTAATTAGGATAGGGTAAGAAAAATTAGGTTTAGATAAGTTACGCAAGAAGAACCTAAAGATGATTATTCCTATCGAATTATGCTTCGGGAGGAATAAATCAGGTCATGGAAAATTATCTGATTAAGTAATGGATCACTTTTGCTGGTTTTGAAGCCATATGATAGAATAAATGCCTTGAGAGAATCATGCCAAACACATGGGGCTTGACGAAGGCCATAGATGGCTTTGTGAAGTTTGCAGACATAGGTAGGATGTGCAACATCTTTCATACCTGGTGGTTGATCCATCTCTTTTCCTTTATCACTCGGGTGATACTATGGCCTACTTTTAAGTCTGTGTAGACGATTTACTACTCACAGGTAACAAGTCCATATTCCTTCAGCGTTTCATTGCGGCGCTATCTCAACGATTTTCGTTGAAAAATATGGGACAACCTCACTATTTTCTGGGTATTGAAATAATACCAACCAGCACTGGAATTTTTCTCTCACAACATAGATACATTCGTGAGCTCCTACAAAGGTTTGACATGGAGGGGGCGAAACCATCCCCCACTCCACTTTCTTCTACAGCAGTGCTTCAGCTCAATGATGGCACAACATCCACAGATGCCACTGAGTATCGTAAGATCATTGGTGGACTTCAGTACCTTAATCTTACTCGTCCTGACTTGTCATACTCCATCAATAAATTGTCTCAATTCATGCACAAACCAACCACTCTTCACCTGCAGCATCTGAAACGTATCCTACGGTACATCAAGGAAACCATGAATCATGGTCTTATGTTACGTAAAACTGTTACCAACAACTTGTTAGCATATTCTGATGCAGATTGGGGGGGGACAGCGATGATCGCAAATCCACCTCAGCATACATCATCTTCTTTGGAGGCAATCCTATCCATGGCTCTCAAGAAAGCAACGAACTGTGGCACGATCATCCACTGAGGCAGAATATCGTGCAGTTGCCACTACTACTACTGAGTTAATGTGGCTACAAAACTTACTACATGAACTAAGAATTCCCATGCATCACCCCCCACGCTTGCTGTGTGACAATGTGGGTGCCACTTACCTTTGCTCCAACCCTGTACTCCATTCAAGAATGAAGCACATATCCCTAGATTATCATTTCGTTAGGGAACAAGTTCAAACCAAGAAGCTCATAGTAACACATGTGTCTACCAAGGATCAGCTGGCGGACTTGCTCACCAAACCACTGCCCACGGCTAAGTTCCCTGAACTCACATCCAAGATAAAGGTTGCTGATGGAACCTTAATCTTGAGGGGGCGTAATGGATCACCTGTAACCAACGGATCCGGTGGTATCAGCAAACAATAAAGGCAGATTTGATTTGGTCAACAAATATTAAAGGAGATTGATTTAGTCATTATTTGCATGCAACCGTTAGCTTAAGTTTAGGCAGATTTGCATTGTAACAGTTAGCTCAAGTTTAGGCAGCAATCATGCAATTCCCTCTTCTCTTATGTAACCTGTGTACTATATATATTGTACATGTTTATACGAAAACATACAACAGAAAATCACTATTTTATATTAAGCAGATTAAAATTTTGTAGTTTTCTAATCTGTATAAAATATACGTGGATCAAAGTTTCCATTATGAATATTTTTTTAACCTTGACTTATATTTTAAATGAGCATTTTTTAAGATTTTTTATTTATTTTTTAAAACAAATCTACATATAATTGAATTTCAGAAGAGAGGGCTTCCTCATGCTCACAACTTGATTACTATTCGAACAGAAGACAAGATTACCAATATTGAAGATATTGATAGATTAGTATCGGCTGAGATTGCAGATAAGGACAATTTCGAAATATGCTGGAATAGAAGCTTCGAAATATGCTGGAATTACAAGGAAAACTACATGCAGGTAGTGGTATATTTTCTACATCTTTTGTTTTGTTTGAAAAGTTTTGAGAAATTGTAGTATTTTATGAGTGTTTTATGGTATGATCATTTTGTAGAGGCACAACTAAGGAGTAATATAGAACAGTTGGAGAAAAATATTGAGGAACTTCGTAGGCAATATGAGTATTTTTAAGCAAATTTTAGAATGGAGGAATCTGACAAAATTGTAAGTGATTTTTTATAATACCTTTTTCTTGACGTCTCTAAATTTATGGATCTAGGGTTTACCTATGTCTTTATACGGAAATTATTAGAGAGTTATACACATCAAGAATTTTGGGGTTTTCTTTTGATTGAATAGAAAATATAGAACGATATTGATTTCGAAATGTGAATAGGTTAATCTATATATTTGTCATCTTTTTATATAGCTAATTATCAACTATTGTTCCCTCCATGTATTTCTGATGTTAATTATATTTAATTTGAGAGGGAAAGTCGTTAAGAAGCACACAATCGAGAAGGAGATAACGAAGTACATCAAGGAGTCCGAGAAGAATCACAACCCAACTTCGGTAATTTTTCGATGCTTTTTTTTTAATTTCTTTTCAATTGAATAGAAATATAGAATGATGTTGGTTTGTTTAAAAGTGTGAATTAATATGTAGATTTGTCATCTTTTAATTACATTGTGAATGAAATAGTTAAGGGACATTTCTAAATTTTTAAGTTTCATATAATTTTATAAGTTTCTCAAAATTATTTTAGTCTGTGCAATTTGCACAGGGTAACACTAGAATAAGTTAAACAAAACTATAATAGATTAATCATTTAATTAGGATAGGGTCCGAAAAATTAGGTTAAATTAGTTATTTAATTAAGATAGATTATTCCATTAATAATTAGGGGATTTTAATAATTTTTAAAAAAAAACACCCCCACAAAATCGACAGAAATTATCATGTTATCTGCTTTTTAAGCAAAATCAGGTTTAGCAAATCAGTAACCAAATTGAAAAAAAGTAAAATGGGAAGAGTTATATGCAAACCCGTAAATCTAGGTAGGTTTACTAAATAATTTACCCTTTTACTTTTGTTCAAAAAGTAGTTTCCCCTGAGATAACTACAAGTCTACAACATATATAGGTTCAAAGATAAGTATAATGTCCCAATAATAATAAAGTTATTTTAAAGATATCGACAGTGACATCTAAAACAAGTTCAAGATTGCTGAATACAAATCAAGAAAGCAAACAAAATATATATATATATATATAAAATTAATAGCATGAAGTTTGTTGGATCCCCTCAAAATTCGAACTATGATTGGTAAACACAATTTTGAGTAGATCTAATATTTCTCCTCCAAAACTAAAATAAAATATTAAAAAATTTAACCTTTAGTTTCTTAATTGTCCTTATTTAATGTGCAGGGGACCTAACATAAAGTTGATTGCGTCAAGTCAAAGAAACAACTCTCAATTCTCTTAGACAACCAAAAGCCAATACAAACTCCTCTGCTGCTTCTTAGATAAACAAGAAGAAAGAACCAATCTACACAAAAGTGTTGGATATCAGATGGGGATGACAATGCCGTTTAGCTTTGCAGTGTACATTGTGGACATGGTGTGGGGTTCATTGTGGGGATGGATCTCTTCCCTTGTCGCCGCCGCGGATATGATCGCCGTCTCTTTTCGGACCGGAGATGTTAATATCGATCTCGGCCAACTTCTCGGTTGATTATCTTGATCTGCCCATATATGCATCTCTTCTTTCTCTTCTCTTCCAAATTCAACTGTCATTAATTAATTCTTGTATACAGGTTCTTTTGTATATGTACCGAACTTATCTCCTTTTAAAGTCGGATTAATTGGGTGTCTATATATGTTTTATATATCTTTTTCATGTTTTTCTGTTAATTTTAGTCCTGCAATCTTATATTTGGGTTGTTTAAACCACAAATTCTTTTGTTAAGACTCTTATGGTACAAATAGAAGCAAACAATAAAGGGGGGGGGGGGCATTTTGTAATTTCTATTTCTCTTTTTAACTGTTCTGACCTGATATCATGATTGATTTATATATTTTTGAATATAAGTGGGGAATATAGGACATAGAAGGTTCAAAGGCTTATTCGACACATGAATGTAGGTCGACAGAACAACAAAAATCAGATGCGTCACACGGGAAAAGCTTCTAGAGAAGGCCAGGGCAGGGGAAGGTTTTACCGATATATTGCATCACCAACTGGCTCCTCCGACCTTGCCAATAACAATGGCCTCAACATCACTTTATGATGATGAGAAGGTCGAGTTCGGTCCGACACTCGACTGAGGGGGGGCATGGGTCCCTTGACACTTACCTGCGATAGGTTGCTGTCGGGAGGGTTACTTTTGTTTACATCTAGCTCTATTTATACCTGTCTTTGTGTACTATGGGTAGCACTTTTGAATTGGCCCCCCTTTCAAGGTGATGTTTGAGGTTTATGTTTTATTTTCTACATTCTAATTATCTGTACTCTCCCCAGTCCTTCTCATCAAAACTTCTTATTAATAAAACATTGTGTTGATATTTCACCTTTTACCTAAAAAAAAACATCACTTTGTTTTGCAGAATGTAAGCATCCATCAAAGTTTTTTATTCCCTTCTTCGTTCAAGTGAAGGTGACAAATTTTAGACAACTTTTATAACTTTTTTTAATATGTCATCATCTCATCTTTCGTTTAGGTTAAAATCTCCCAGTATTTCATTAATAAGAAACCAACAAACAAATAACGAAAATACAATAAAGAATATGTTTTTTATTTTGTTAAATTCTTTTGCTCTTCTTTTTTCTTTTTCACTTAATCTATAAGTATCTATTTTGTTGCTTTTTTTTCCGCCATGGTAATTTATCAAAAATTATATTATAAGATCCATATAATTGAGAATTACTACAAACTCAGAGCAATATTATAAGCCACCAAATTTCTAGATAGCTTCTCTTGGACTACTCACTTTTACGGCATTCTCAAGCCAACTTTTATGGTAATGAAATGAATTTTTTTTTTTTTGGTGGGGGGGGGGGGGGGGGGGGGGGGGGGGGGGGGTTTGTTTTAAAACCCCACCATTTGATTTCGTTCGTGTGTATTCAAAAACAAATACATGTACTATAATAATTTATATATTTTTCCAATCCTACGTTTGAGAATGCCTAAGATTACCATAATATGAAATCGAGCTTTCTATCAAGGCAGCATTGATTAACTTGATCCAGTCTAAAAATGATTCTGATAAGAACCCCAACCAGCAGCTCACTGACTCAGCACTCATCATATCGGATATCTTCTCCAGGTTGAACGAAGCAACGGTCGGGATCCAATCTAGCATCAGCCCAATTCAGATTGAAACACAACAGAGAATTAACACTGTGCATCCCGTATTGGAGGGTTCTACACATGAGTCGGGAGACGAGATTATTGGAGCCTTAGACGGGATTAGAGAGGACAATCTTATCTCAGTTACAGAGACGTATGGTGAACAAAAGGAGGTGAAAGGAAGCGTGGGTAGCACATCCACCAGAAAGATAACAGAATATCAAAGGAAAGGCAAAAGACAGGTGGTTACTATTGACAGCCAGACAGATCAAACAGCCGAGCGGCCTTACAGGGAACAAACTCTAAAGATGACTGATACGCCAGGAGCAGGTACATCTAATGCGAATTGCTCTATTCTTAATTTCCTAACTGATGAGTCGCTTATTTATTTCGCTTCCTTGTATGGGTTAGTTTTGGGTTCATCTAAGGCAGAACAACTAGCTAACATAGCCTTTATTAGAGAGAAATCCAACCTAGGGCACACTTAACACTGGAGTGTTTATGTTGGGTGGGGGGGGGAGAGATTATAGATGCATTAATTTTCTTTTAATGATATACACATTCTGGAACATTAGAGGTATGCGTCTTACAAGAAAGAAAAGAGCTTTAGGTGTCACGCTTAGCAAAATCCGTCCCGACATCTGTGGACTCCAAGAAACTAGAATCGAGTTCCCTACGGAAGAAGATTTTTCTTCCCTTAGAGGTATGGCGGATTTCCATTGGAAATTTAAGCCAGCGAGAGGGTATTCAGGTGGCATTGCACTGGGAGCGAGGGCGACGTTATTCGAGATTTTGGACGATTTTATCAGTCAATTCTCCGTCTCGATCAGAATTAGGCGTAGAAGCGACGGTTGGATCCACACTGTCTCAAGTCTCTACGGTCCTTACGACAGTAGACGTCGTGGAGAGCTGTGGACGGAACTTAGATTGATTAGAAACAGATGGGCAGATCCGTGGATGATAGGAGGAGATTTCAACATCACTAGATTCCAGAACGAGCATAGAGGCAGAGGCCACAGCAGATCAGATCAGGAGTCTTTCAACGACATCATAGACGAATTGGAGTTGCTGGAATTAGAGATGACAGATAGGAAATTCACCTGGTCCAACATGCAGCGTAACCCAACGCTAGCAAAGTTAGACCGTGTGCTGGTGTCCAACGAGTGGGAGGAAGCACACCCGTTCACCAAGGTCAAAACAGCGCTCAGATACACCTCCGACCACCTTCCCTTGGTTATTGATTGTGGCCCAAAAGGGAAGCAGCACCACTTCGGGTTCAAATTCGAGAAAGCTTGGACTATTAACGAAGATACTCGTCAAATCATCAAGGATTCTTGGGAGGAAAGCACTACTCAATCGTCAGCAGTAGGAGTCTGGGTAGAGAAGACGCGGCGTCTCCGAAGAAGATTAAGAGAGTGGTCAAAAGGCAAGACACAGCAATCCAACATGAGAAGAGAGTTTCTAGCAAATAGAATTGAGGCGCTCGAAATAGCTCAGGAGGATCGGGAATTACTGGAGGTTGAGAAAGACGAGATGACAAACAACAGATCGGAGATACAGCAGATTGCCAGGATGGAAGAACTGTATTGGAAACAGAGATCGAGGGTCCAATGGCTCAGAGAAGGGGACGCTAACACAAAATACTTCCACAAGATGGCTAATAGCAGAAAAAGACAGAATCATATCACGGATATTGAGGTGAACGGGACCTGGACCGAAAACGAAGAGGTTATCAAAGACCACCTGGACAGGCATTTCCACGCACTTTTGGGTGAGGCCCCAAGCTCAAGATGCGTGCTCGCTCCAGACATGTGGAGCACTTCCAGAATAGATGGTAGCGAGGGGATTGAATCAAGTTTCACGGAAGAAGAGGTCTTCAACGCAATCAAGTCGCTAGGTCAGGACAAGGCCCCGGGACCAGACGGATTTCTGATTTTTTTCTACAAAATATACTGGAACATCATCAAAGAGGACCTCATGAATATATTCCAAGCGTTTTTCGATGGAGAAGAGAATCTAGAAAGGTTAAACTATGCTACAATTGTACTGGTACCTAAGAAGAGCGAAGTCACTTCCCACGAAGATCTCAGACCAATTAGTTTGCTCAACGGCTCGTTCAAAATCGTCACAAAAGTGTTAGCTCAGAGACTGGCCCCGCACCTAAACGACATCATTGCACCATCACAAAGCGGATTCATTAAGGGAAGGGATATTATGGATAGTATTGCATCTGCTCATGAAATTGTTTTCAGAGGCAATAAAGAGAAGGTGGACGGATTTCTCCTCAAACTTGACTTCCAGAAGGCGTATGACTCAGTATCCTGGGACAGTACTGAAGAGGCTTTACAGCTTAAAGGCTTTGGACAGAAATGGAGATTATGGATGAATAGGTGCATCAGAGGTGGCAAATCGACCATTCAGGTTAACGGATGGCTCGGTAAGGAAATCAAGTGCAAACGGGGCCTTCGTCAAAGGGATCCCCTATCATCCCTTCTTTTCGCTATCGTGGCGGACGGTTTAGCGGAGATGTTCGCAAGAGCTCGAGATAACAATATCATCAAAGGATTACAGATTAAAGGAATCACTCAGTCTTTGTCGATATTACAGTACGCAGACGACACTATCCTCTTCGGCCGCGCTACCATGGAGGAAGTGGTGGCCATCAAAGCCGCCTTGGTCTGCTTTCAAGGGTGGTCTGGACTGAAGGTGAATCCAACTAAGACCAGTATAATACCTATGGCAGATCAGCTTTCCTTGCCTATTCAGGACATCATGAGCATTTTAGACTGTAGGGTAAGCGCTTTCCCAATTAAGTATTTGGGCACTCCAATCAGACCCGGAGCTCTATTGAAGGAGGATTGGATTTCTCTAATCGACAAAATTAAGAAAAAACTAGGGGGTTGGCAGAGCAGATTCCTCTCACTCGGAGGCCGGATTATCCTGCTCAACTCGGTTCTTAGCGCCATCCCCCTGTACCTTATGTCTATTTACGAATTACCAAAGTGGGTGATTAATAGCATAGACAAGTTAAGACGTAGATTTTTATGGAAGGGCACAGATGAGGGTAATAGAGGGATTCCTTTGGTCCAGTGGGGAAGAGTCTGTAAAAAAAAGGAATTCGGGGGATTGGGTATTACTAATCTCCACGATATGAATAGGGCGTTGCTTTCCAAATGGTGGTGGAAAATCTCCAATAATCGCAAAGGTTGGTGGAAGTTTTCCTTCGATCTCTGTCGGAATAGAAGAAAATTCCGCTTTGGTGGGAAAAGCCCGAAAGCAAAAGTCCCCGGGCTGTGGAAAGGCATCGCTAAGCAGGGAGAGATCTTCTTCGCGAACACTAGATGTAAGGTGGGAAACGGGAGAAACACAAGATTCTGGAAAGACAGATGGTGTGGCCAAACAAGTCTCCTTGCCCAATTTCCTAAAGCAGCTGAAGCAACAAATAATCTAGACCTGATGGTGGCGGACATAAGGAAAAATGGCAAGCTGAAGTTCGTCGTAGACCAAAACCTAAGCGAAGAGAGTATCGCACAATTCGAGGCATTGAATAGACTGGTACTTCAAGAGGAAGGGACGGGCAACAACTTAGAAGATGAAAGAACGTGGGATAGAGACGCCTCCAAAGAATTCACGGTCTCCTCCATGTACTCTTGGATCAACGACGGCGGTATGAGATGTAACGTCCAATCGATCATCTGGGGGACCGTAGCCCCATTAAAAGTTAGGATGTTTTGTTGGTTAGCCCACAAAAACGCGATTCTTACGAAAGTTAACCTTCGTAGGAGAAATATGATTATTGACGCTACCTGTGAATTGTGCTTAGAGGCGGACGAAGACGTTAACCATATCCTCTTTCAGTGCCATAAGGCTAGATTAACTTGGGAAGTCATATGTAGGGGATTCGGTTGTAATCTAGTGCTACACTCGACCATTGATACCTGGGGGTCCATTAGAGATTCACACATTAGAACAGGGGACACTAAAGCATGGGATTTAGCTGTAGCGGCAACTATGTGGAGTCTGTGGCTAGAAAGACATGATCTCATTTTCCGCAACTATCAGTATAGATTATCTTTCTCTGTGTACAAAATCTTTGTTCTAATCCATGATTAGGCAGATGCAAAGGAGGCGGCAATGAAAATCAGGGGCACCGACGGATAGGGGAACAGGTTTTAGAAGAGGCCAACAAAAGCAGGTACAACGAGGGCGATCAAAGAAAGTGTAGGGAAACTGACTATTGGAGTAGTTGCAGATCTGTAACCGTTGTTGTGGACTTCTTTTGACTTTCAGTTCTAGGTTTTCTTTTGAACTCGAGTAGACTCGAGTACTTTTGATGTTACGTGTTGCTTGTTGCTCACGTGTTTATCTTTCCTGTTTTCTTAATCGTTGTACTGTTGTGTTTCGTTATCTCTTATTAATGAAACGATGACGGACGTCATCTTTTATTCAAAAACACAAAAAAAAAAAAAAAAAAAAAAATTTACCATAATAAACAATCCACTGGATACTGATAGAGTAGACTGCAGGCTCATCGCAATGCCATAATCTCCTCGAAAAGAGATATCGGAGAACTGCACATCTGGAACCCTATTATATATAGTTTCATAATTATTATAAAAATAAAACTTTCGAAGATTTTTCGAAATTTTATAAGCAATTCTGAAAGAAACACCATGGGGCCTATATATGACAATGACAAGAATTCAATCAATGTACTTGGAAGCTTCTCAGCAACTCCCCCAGTGGATAAGCTAGCCAAGATTCTTGAACCTGATAATAATCTTTTCTGAAATATTGTTTGTTTATAAAAATATCTGCATCAATTATATACATATGTACAAAAAACATCATCTTATCTATCCACTTGCAGTGTACATCCATATATAGAATTTCTTTCCAACATGACCAACTCTTTAAAAGTATTTACCAAACTAACCCAAATATCATTGATGTATGAGATAATGAGTATAGGTTTAGGTGTTTCTCCATCACTTAAAAAAAACTTGAAGAAAAATAGCAAAGTAAGACTTGTTGGTCTAAAATAGCAAGCGTAGTTGTACTATGTTCGTTATTTGAGATAGTAAGCCTGACTTTGATTTTTTTTTTTTTTTAAAGTCGGACTATATGTCATTTTCTCTCACCTTTTCGTTTGGTTGAGTTTCTAATCTGGTTAATGATAGGAAATAGCGAGTTTAGTTTAAAGAGGTCCGCTATCTTAGATAGCGAGTTTAGTATTGATAAAATTTTCAGAGACTTTAAAGTCTCTGTAAAAATCTCTACACACACAGTTGTTATCTCAGATAGCGAGTGTGGTATAATGACGCTCACTATCTGAAGTAGCGAGTGTATGTTTTTTATTTTTCCAGATACTTCAAAGTCTTTATAAAAATCTCTACACATACACAGTTGTTGTCTGATAGCGAGTGTAGTATAATGACGCTCGCTATCTTAGATAGCGAGTGTATGTTTTTTATTTTTCCAGAGGCTTCAAAATCTCTGTAAATATCTCTTTACACACAGTCGCTATCTGAGATAGCGATAGCGAGTGTAGTATAATGAATGGGAACATGAACCATATAAGGATCTTTTGGAAGATGCATTTAGGGTTACGAGAGTGGGGAGGACAGAATGGTTGGGAGGGATGAAGTAAAGAGTTTGAGATTTATAAGAGATGTTGTGGTGAGATGTTGAATTTGGAAGGCTAGGATTTTGGGTTTCAGAGTTAAGAATTGGAGTGGAGAGAGGAAGTGAGAGTTGATAGTGCGATTTTAAAATAAATAAAAACCTCAAACGACGACACTCGTTTTCTCCAATAGCGAGTTTAGTATAACGACGATCACTGTTGGAGACAACGAATGTAATTTGGGATCTTTTCACTCCACAAGATTTCTTGAAGTTAGAGAGAAACATCTAAGTCTACATTCGCTATCTTAAACATACAGTCACCAACTCGTTAGAGCGAGTTGGTCATTTTGGTAAATACTTTCAAAAGTAGGTCAGTTTGTTGAAGACTTTAATAAAGTATGTCATTTGGGAAAAATTCTCCATATATATCCAATTCCATGTCAGTTCACTATTTCATCCACTTCAACTAGTAAAGTATCAGAAGGGGGATTGGATGGCAATGGTGATGCCTTGGACGACAGCTTTATACGTTGTGGATGTGGTCTGCGTCGCCCTCGACAGCTGGATCTCGTCCACACTCATGTTGGCCGAAGAGATTGCAAGTGCAATGAGAAGCAGGTCGTCGATAGCCTTCTTCTCTAACCTCCGCCTCCTTCCTTCTCCTTCCTTCATTGTATAGATGTTTTTTTCTTCGCAAAGTTTTTTTTTTATTTTTTACCTCTTTTATTGTATATGTAGATATATAAAATGATGAGGCTATGGACTCTTTGCGTTTATTGAGCGTGTATCACTTCAGTTACTTTTATATTTGCAAAACAGTTAGCTCCAAATTGTTGACTGCGTATTGTGTTAGTCGATTCGTGTCAAGGGTGTCTCAATCTTGTGATGAAAAAGGCTAGTACATGTACAGAATTGATAAAAGATTGAGAAAATTGAATCAGATGAGGAAACTTTCTGAGAATTGATCAGATAGCTAGCTAGGAGCTTAAAGCACTGCTCATCAGTACTCACTCATCCTTGCCAACTGAAATATCCTGTCGAACAATAATCATAAAGTAGAACTTTTACCAGCTGCAACTGGGTTGGACCTGGACCGGTCAGGTGTCAACATGCATGGCTTCAACCTCATAACCGATGCTTTACAACCCGGCCGCTTAGGGTCTGGTTTAAATTGAACTCACAGTATTGATTGAGCTTGGTTGAAATTGAAGTTGCAATTTCTTTTAATTGATCGAGTTGTAATCAAAACACACTCTGGAAATTAAACTAGATGAAATTATATATATTCTTAATAGTAGTTTACATTAGCGATGCGCGTCTTAATAAATATAGTTTTTTAAAAGTCAAAATTTATACGTAATCTGGATTTGATTTAAAACCTCATTTACAATAGTTATGCGTATGCGTTACACGGGTTGGTAGATGGACAAATTACACTAAGGTCTTCTCTCATTACAGTAGTAGAGATGTTTGGAGTTTTTTGCCTACATAGGCCACTTTTTGAAAATATTTGTGTTTTTGGGTCAGTTTCCCAACTATTAAATTAACGTTTTTGGACTATTTTGTGCCACGTCAGCAGCGGCCGTTATTTTCAATGGCGGTCTCTTCATTTTCAAAGTTGCTAATGAGAATAGCGACCTATGTTTTAATTTTTTTTGAATTTTTTGTTTATCGTCGTTATTCCCACTAGCGACCTTTTGCTCTCTGAAAAATGACAATCAATTTATTTTTATAACTAAGGTCACTATTCGGAATAGAGGTCTTTATTGTACTAAGGTCGATATTCTGAATAGAAACCTTAATTGTATGACTATTTTACAAATTTTACAAAGAACATGGAGATTGTGTTTCCTACTGTAGGTCACTATTGGGAATAGCGATCTAAGTTTTAAAACTTTTTGGGGAAAGCGATTTAGAAATCGCTAAGTATCTCAATACATTCATTCGATGTCGCTATAACTAAGGTCGCAAGTGAGAATTGCGACGGCAAACAAAAAATTCAAAAATATTTAAAACATAGGCCGGTATTCTCATTAGCAACCTCCAAAATGAAGAGGCCGCTATTGGGAATAGCGGCAGCTGTTGATGTCGCACAAGTTAACCCGTTAACACTAATAATTTCGAAACTGGCCCATAATCGCAAATGTTTTCAAAAAGTGGCCTATCTCGGCAAAAAAAAATCTAAAGTTTGGTGGTCAATATATTTGGTAAGTAGTCCTAACCGACACTTGCTAAGGAATAATTAGAATTATTATCGAACGGATTTGGGACCTGATTGGTAGCATTAATCATAATACAAACCCAAAGAAACAAACATAAACGGGAAATTAAGTGAACTCAAATGTCATCACAGATTATGAACAACTACCTTTTACCATATTTATCCAATATTCACAGGAGAAAGAAAAAAAAACAGTAATTTTACTATCTAAAAAATTAAATTAAGACAATTACTAAGTAACATCAACTACTCTTGACTCCCCCATTAGCCGAAAACAGAGAGATCAATTAAACATATACATCCGATAAGAGAGCTGAATTCTGTATGTAAAAAATGTTAATCGGGGTTTTGCATATGGAGAGTGCCATATGGGAGACTGCAAATGGCACCAGCATTCTTATAAGCCCTATTAGCCTCTTATTACATTTTGACATTTTGTAAGGTCTGCAGTAGTATCCAGAATATATGTATAATCAAATGTCATATCCATATACATCCGAACCCAAGCTAAACCAAGCTATCTTTAGAAAAATTATCGGTCAGTTTGCGTTTCTGATTTAGTTGAAGATTTTGGAACAAGGTGATCATTCTCCACCTTCCCCATACCAAAGAAAATGTCAAACATAATTATACGTATTTTACGCAAATAAACAACTAATAAACAGCTAACGTAGGCTAAGAGGATAAAAAGAAGTAGAAAGAATAAATTCTTAATCAACCAAACAGACTGCCTGAAATGATGAACCAGAGAACATATAGTATAAGAGTTGTAATAACCCCTCATTACTCACATCTCCACACTCCAAAAGAGTTGCAGGTTTCATAGAGATTTCATGCATAAACTCAAGGCTTACTGCACTCCTCCCTCTTTTTATTATACATATATCACAACACAAACAAGCCTGAATATGAAGTACTTGATAAAGATCCAACCGGTAGTTTAGGCATTGTGAAGTTGGTACATATAAGAACGTAGATGAAACGTACAGATTCGGTATGCATACATATGTAGGTAAGTATGTGGACAGTCAGGAGCAACACTTTGTGGCCACAGATTCAAACCAAGCTATTCTGTAAAGGAGAAAAAAAAACTCACCAACAGATACAAGTTTTCAGGGGGAAAATAATTAATATAATTGTAGAAAATTTAGTAAAAATGTAACTTGATACATCTTACTTGACACAGAAGGCTGCAGCTCCATTCCCCAAAGATTACCGGTTCCCTCTCCGACAGGAATATTTAAGGGCAGTTTGGAGACTACTAACCATCATAAGTACCCGAAAAAAGTCACTTTCCAAAGGGATACAACTTTAATCAATTTCATACTCTACTACAACGGTGTTTGGTTGACTGTAACCACAATTGCATTAGTTACAAGTAACTGTAACCAAGGGCTGAGCTACTTAAGGGTGGGGGAGCGTGGCCCACCTTGTTTCATTATTTCTTCCATTTACTGAAGACGACATATTAAGTAGGTATGTAAAAACTTCTTATTAGCACCATCAACAATATCAAATGAATTAAAATCCTTTAAAAAAAATTCTGAACTCAAAAGATGGAAAAGCGCCATCTTGTTTCACTGATAAGAAATAACGAAACAAGTGTTCAAAAAATTTTAACCCAAAATCAAGAATAAAAGTCACCTCGACACCCACCTTCAATACAATTTACAAATTTTTTATATCTATATCTTTCCAACTTCCAAACAATAAAATTTTGTTCTATATTTCTAATGTATACTTCAAAAATCATCATGATGCAATAAAACTTGTGTCAGAAAGATAGCAATTAATTTTATCAGTTTCATTAAAAGTAAGATTTTCTGCCAAAGCTTGAAATCAATTTGGACAGCATGCATAATCATACAATACATGAAGGAATTATTTCCAACCAAATCAAGAAGAATATTATAAATAAAAAATTCAATTAAAGAATATGTAGTTTTAAGAATAACTTTTGTAAAGAGATTATAGAAAATTTTATACACACAAGTTTTATTTGCACAATATTCTATATGATATTTTGGCCCCCCTTGATATAAACTTCATAAGTACAATTGCACTTGCAACTATTTGTTTGCAAGTGCAATTGCAGTTGCAATTGCAGAGTGGATGGAGTAGGTTGAGTCTGGGGCACTTGAAAGGGTATTTAAATTGTGGTTGCAGTTGTAATGGCCGGTCAAGACTGAATTTTGCAACCCGAGTTGCAATGCAACCACAATTGCAAGCTACCAAACGGACCCTTTGTGTTATTAGGAAGATAAATATGTATGGTGTAGGTTTAGAAGAATGGTTTACCAGGATTATGCAAGAAGCAGGACTGAGGCGTCATTCATAGGAGTCATACATGAATCTAAAGGCTTGTGAAAGAGCAAATGAGCCACCGTCCGATCTATGGGATTCGTATAAGTTTCTTCATCTTGCAATATTGTATGCCTACAAAGAAGTATCATTGAATCAGGTAGAGAATAACATTCAAATTTGGGGGAAATAGTAGCATGTAATCAATGAAAATGATTTACTTAGTATAGCACATCATGCTTTTTCTGAGTAAGAACACAAAATTTGTTCACATGGACTGATCAAGATAGCTACATTGCAATAAAAAGTAAATTCTGCCACATTATCAAAATAAAAAAGGTAATGTCATAATTGAAAAAAGCAAGTTACATATCGTAAAAATGCCTCAAAGCAAAGCACGGAAAGATAGCAGAATTAATGCCTAGCAATCCATCAACTTAAGCTATTCACTGAAGACAGCTTCAACAATTGATAGATCAAAAGCGGGAACTTCTGCATTAGTATCTAAAACATAATTATCTGTAACTGAGACCGAGAGGAAAAATTTACTACAAGATATAGGGAATTATATCATTTTCTCTTAAAGAAACTAGTTGACTAACCTTTCCCCGCAGTTTGCTTCGGTTGCAGAAATTCCAGCGTCATCCCTTGTGGTTGTATTTGTACCAATTCTTTCACATGCATTATGTCTTTGCATTGAGCTTCTAGCCAAACGTAGCAAACTGTCTCGAATGCAAAGCCTCACTCTAGTGTCCAACTGAAAGAAAGGTGATTCACTTTATTCTTAAGTTGAAAATCGCATAAATCTGTATACATAGGTAAACATAAGGTAACACTTAAGACAAGTCACCTATGGGGTTGACCCAAAATATTCATGTTCGTAAATGATTGTGCATAAACAATCAGGCAGAATGAAAAACACCTTATAACTCGAGTGATAGCAAAATGAATTTGCAGTTATAGAACAAATTGAACCACTTGGACCATCAGAAAATGGTTTCCATACTGCATGAATTTGTACACACATGTATTTTAGAACATGGGCATCATGAGAATAGCTCTAATTGTACATAGGATGACACCAACGATCTCAGTCCAACCATTACATAAGTTCTCTAAGAGCATCCACTATCGTTTGCTAAATATGCAAAATATGCATTTTTTAGCAAACGACACCCCACTATTGTTTGCTATATATGCATATTTAGCAATAGAAGCGAACAGTGGACTTCTAAATATGGCAGCACGCTTTAGCAATTGCTAAATATAGAAGACGGAGGGATGATGTTCCGTCCGTTTATTTTTTATTTTTTTAATATGGTCGGACGGAAGATCATTCCGTCCGCCAACTTCTTCAAAAAATTATTTCCCAAAAATTACTAAAATGCCATTCAGAAATTACGAAAATGCCATTAACAAAAATAAATAAATAAAAATTTTCAGATGGAAGATCTTCCGTCCGACAACTTCTTCCAAAAAAATCTTTCAAATTTTACTAAAATGCCATTCTGTAATTGCCATTTTCATAAATTTTAAAAAAAAATTGGTTAGGTGGAAGATCGGAAGATGATCTTCCGTCTCTTCCAAATTTGGCTCTCAACGACTGCAACACTCTCCTTTAAATGCTATTTTCTAAATGCTATATATGCAAATTTTAGCACCAACGATAGTGGATGCTCTAAGGTGTCACTAGACATATAAAATATGGAGACATTGATATGGCAGTGCAACCTTTCCAACAGTATCTTGAAGCTGATAATATATGGTTCTCTTTGAGTTTTCATCAGTCAGTGCTGACTCGTCGAGTTCTGCTAAAATGTGGGGAACAGATAATGATAGTACGTCTTCATTCTCTTCAACTCCAATATTGCTCGTAAAGTTTTCTTGGGAGACCATATCTTCACCGCTGATGTTTTGGTGAACCAATTGTTGCTGCTGTTGTTGTATTGCAACCATTGCCTGTGTTTGTTGGTGCAGTCTCAGTTTTTCAATCTTTTCTTGAGGTGTCATAGCCATTGGTTTCGATTGTCTTTCCGGTACTGCAATTAAATTATCTGTATTAGAGTATCATACAGATGTGTTGCTTCTTTTAGAAGGTTGTGGTTTAGCTGAGGAAAAGAATATAAGGTGGAGGTTGTTGAGTTTCACATCAAGGCTGTGATACCACATAGATGTCAAAATATGAGAGCAAGTGAAGAGATTATATTTTACTATGATCAAAGAGTGAGGTGCAATATATAGCAGTGGTGCCCTCCAATCCATACAGACCTGATTGGGATTAAACCAAAACTAAAGAAAAACATCTATATATACTCCTCTAATACTTTTCATTGTTTATGGAATTGGACTAGAAATTATGACCAAAGGGAGTATCATTCTTTTCTTCTCACCTTGAACAGGTTGCAATATTGGAGTGCCGGGAAAAGGGTATGCAGGATATCCATACAGAGGGTAGATAAACTGGCTGTCACTATCACTGACTGGTCTTGTTTGAGTGAAAGAAAAAGAGTGAACAGTCTGTACAGGGGTTACATTGAATACATTTGGGACTGAAAATTGTTGATTTTGAGTACTATTCTGGGACCAAGAGCCATCCAACATCTCGGAGGCCTTACTCTTGCTTCGTTCATCAGCTTTTTTGCATGACTTCAACAGTTTCTTTTTCCTGTCATCCTGTACGGCATATATTAATGAAACAAGTTAAACAACATTTTCTTATTGCATTCAAAGAAATGATAGCGTGTCACTCTATTTGCCAATGATTGGCCCATACATACTTTTTTAAGAAAAAAATAGAAATGTGTATAGTTGGGACCTTACTTTTTGTAAGTAGACCAATCGTATAGGGAGTGGCAAATGGAGTGGCACATTTGGAGGAGTTGCATGCTATCATTTCTCATTTAATAGTTACTACATTTATTGCATGTGTGATACCCATGTTATTCTTTTCTACAGTAACATATTGTGAATGAAGCATAAACATTTTAAAACTTCCATTACTTCCCCATATGTGCATCGGAAAGATTTTTATATTTTTAAAAAAAAAAACACATGCACGAAATCTAGTATTATATATAGTCAACATAGAAAACACTTGGCGAGTCACAGCAAAATTATGTCCTCCACAATGTGTGCATGTCAAAGTAAACTAGGATCATGAAACATACCTTTTCTGTAAAGTGGTTGGTGTGCTGAGTTTGATGAATTGCTTGCTCCCCAGTTTCAAAAATATCGGCTCTCTGCTGAAAAAAAAGTGGATTAAGAAAATGTATCCAGCCACACGTGCCATGTCAGTTTCAGTAAAAGCAGGCAGTAACGAAATTTTCATACCTTATCTTCAGCCTTTCTTTTCCCACCAGCATGTTCAATAGATAGAAAGGAAGAGCAACCATGATCTTCGCCACCGCTTAAAGGTATATCCTGTGAACCAATAAATAAGAACGGTCTCCGTCTTGCAAGTTTAAGGTCTTACCTACGTTACTTTCACTGTAATCAAATTATATATACTTACAGAAATATGAATTGCCTGTGAAGTGTTACCAGTCAATTCTGCTGAAAGGGAAAGAAAATCATCCACATTGGGAATCATGTCATGTCCAAAAATGGAGTCATCTCTGTAAGATCATCTCAAGGAAAATTTCTCAGTTAATATACTGCAACTTCACCATTAAAAAAAAATTAACTCATTTTAAAACTGTATGCATTACCTGAATATCCCATGGAGGTCGTCGAAGTCACCAATATTATCCCAATCACAGCCATTAAAATTATCACGCTCTTTCTCTCCATGCACAATACCAAACAGTTCAGATTCACCACCTAGTGATGGCAATTCCCTGTAGTTTAAAATGAATTACGGTTACTCACCACTTTATTTCATTAATTCACTGCAGAAATCGTGAACATTCTCATTACTTACCTTGTAGTGAGTTCAGAGTTTAATAAGAGCATATCAGACCATGTATCCATGTCAAGTCTCGGACCCGAATGTTCATTGGCACTACTGAGACTAGAATTGTTTTGTAGAATAGGCCCAGGAAGTTCATTTTTTGTTCCAGAGCTTTGCCCAAATGTTGCAGTAGTATTGGCAGCTTGGTTGCCCGGTTGTTTGTTGCAGTCGTCAAAAGTAAAAACTATGTTCTCTTCAGGATCTTTTGGCACAATATGGTCTTCGGAGTCATTTAATTCACCCCATATTGTTTCACCAACCTAGGATGTTCGAAAAACAATATCAAAGTTTCAAAAACAATATCCAAATATAACTAGTCTTATCTCCACCAAATGCATTTATCATCGAGTTTCTTTTTAGAGAAAACTGTGGATCAAAGAACCCTGACATTTCATTAATAAGATATTAATATCCCCTTCACAAAGCAGCATACAAAAAAAAACACCACAATACAGAATCATGCAATGTAGACAATACAAAAGCTACAAAAATCTACCATGGGGTTCTATAGCATCAGTAAGCCTAAAGATTCACATTCCCTTGTGATAGACGAAGCCAAATATATATTGTGATCGTGAATGACAATCAAATTAATTCATCAATGCTAATTGCAATATCCAACCTACTCCAGTGCCACACCCAATCGGCTTTGGTGGTGTTGACAACTAAGTAATTGTACTCTGATCATTAAAAGTATCCTATCACAACACATGGAAGAGAAGGTAATCAGAAGCTTTCCCACTTCAAGAGGTTCGCAGAACAACCCAAAACTTATTTTGGCATTTTTTTAAAGCCTATGTGCTACTTCTACAAGGACAAAATGTAGTCATAACTCATAACAACTGCCAGACTTGGATCAGAACATGGTAATGGTCCAAGCGTCCAATTTATGCTACAGTTTTTTTGCATCATCTCACCACAGCATACCAAATAACCCACGTTAGCAGTTCCCAACAATTTCATATATTTGTCATCACAACTGTATTCAAGACCAAGCGCTTGGAATATGAAATTGAATATCCAACTCCACTATTCAGGAGGTTACCACAACTAATCAAATAGTACAAACTATGAACAAGCATATTCTAACCAAAAGTGGATAAAAGTGGGTATGCTCCTCTTTCTCCAAAAAGAAATAAAAAGATAGGGGAAGGGAGGATTTTTATTATAGTTGTGTCACCATTGTATTAGCACATGATAACAGAATGGTTCTTGGTAGAGCTGGTATCGGGCCCTATTGGGTCGGATCATCCACTACCCAGATCCGGACCCGATACCTAACGGGTCTAAAAATTGGACCCGGACCCGGACCCGGACTTGCAAAAACCGGGTACGGGTCCTAATTTAAAAAATCTACCCATCGGGTCCGGTAGCGGAGAATTAATATTTGCACTTCAGTATTTTTGCACCTGATATCCTACGGTTCCAACAATTTTTGCACTTAAGTACATGAATAAATATTATATTTACACATCTATCTTCAACAATTACTATTTACATATATATCCCTATAACCCTATTATTCAAATTCCTTATTTTTGGGGGCATTTTTTAACGGGTCCGGGTCCGGGTCCGTTTCATTTTGAGCGGACCCGGACCCGTATAGATCAGGTCGGTTCCGATCCAATGCCGGATCCAGGTATCGGGTAAATGTGACAGTGCTAGTTCTTGGTTAACTACTAGGGACTTCAATCCAAATTTAACTATTTCTTGGAACTAGAGAGGGCCACTGAGACATACCCAAAAAGCAAAATAATGCCAACATGAATCACGAAAACCATGAGTAGTGCACATACTGATAAACCCATTAATTCCTGATGCTAGAATTGAGTTTATCAATTTGTCATCAAAGATCAACATTGGGCTTTAAAATGTAGCCAGTAATCAGTATTCCCTCAAAAGAAAAGTGTAGCCAGTATCATTCATTGAAAATTCACAGGTTTTCTTTTGGAGCGCCAAATAACGGTCATCATCATCAAAGCCTTATCCATAGTATGACATTGGCAGAGCACTAATTAATGGAGTTGAAGACATTTTCTGCAATTTGAAATTTGCTCTATCTTCTTCTAGTTGCTAAGTGTAACTTCAATTTCAACATCCACAAGTCACACCTACCACCCATTACACCAGGACGAATATCTACGCATTTTCTAGGAAGATATTGAGCTAACCTTATATTAGAAAAGGATATCATACTAAAACTTCATTTTTCAAAAGGAAATGTATCCTCTCTTAAAGAAGAGATGTAATGATCCCACCTTATACTCAAGAAGAGTCCATTAGATATTTTCATACCAGTTTGAGTCACGATGTCTCATATCCACAATTCCAATTGATACTAAACCTTTTTTTCCTCTTTTTTAAGGATAAAACAGCCAAAAAATTGGAATGGCAACTTAACCTCGTCTTCTCCATTGTGGTTTCCCACAAAAGTAAAAGTTTTCATCTGTATTGATTGCTGTCAAATATTGCACATATATAGCTAGGTAATTTGAAACTATAAACTGATACACAAAACCTTGTTCAGCTCATTGTTCACTTTCTAATGATGGTTTATTACTATGGGCCTTCCAACAAATTAGATGTTTAGATACCTCCTCGCTTGTCAACTTAGCTTTCATTTCATAAATCTTCACCATCAAGTAATTTATAGTATAAAAAGGAAATAGAGGTTAATGCAAACAATTCAAACCTTGCCTCCACAATCCATAGGATCCACCTATGGTGTTAATCCTCTCACATAAACCATTGAACTCCTCCAACAAACTACACTACTAATCCAAAAATCTCAAATTCATAAATATTTGTTCCTTCATTATAAGTTTATAACAAATGAAGACAAGTGACTATCCAAATCCAAATCCAACTGCCCATTCATCCATTCAGGATCAACCTTCTCAATAAACAATACCCTCAATTCCCAACCCCATATAATTATGTTGATGTTATGGGCATCAATTATATATATTCCAAGGTAATTATATTATTTGAGTTGTATAGGGAAACGTATATACGGAGTCAAGTCATGTATATCAAATCATTGGGTAGTGAGCCTAATATGTTGAAAATAGTAATTCAAATCTGGTTTAACTAGATAAGGATTAAAAAGAAGTTCTCATTTAATTAAGAGTTTGTTAGTTTTAAAGTCTAAGTTAATAGTTAGCTAGACTATAATTTTTTATAATCATCAGTTAGTTGTATACTAGTTTGAATTGGAGTTGAATTCTAAGTTGGTAGCATCCTATATAAAGCCTTGTAATTAAGTAGAATTAGATTAATAAGAGAGTTTATGAAAGTCAACAATGTTTGAGTTTTTCATGGCTTCATATTAAATAGTTTAACAACTGCCAACAATACGGGTAAGTGTAAGGGTAAGTGTATTTCAGAGTGGGAAGATCCGAGTAAGAAGATCGGAGCTTGAAGATCGCGTATCGATGCACAAAAGTCTAAGAAGATCGTGTGATCGTTGCAAGAGCTATAAAACACCTGTGGTTGGAGAAGTTGAATTAATCAAATTACTTAATATGGACTGTTATGCAAAATGCTATCTTGAAATTCATAGCTTATAGGGAGGAATTTATGAAGATGAAGATATATGTATTTAAAATTTTCCAAAGGATCGAAGAATAGAAAAAAGAATGTACATTAGAAATCCTCCGAGGAATGGTGCACTTTGAAGTTTTGAAGTTAGTGAAGGGTTGAAGTCTCCAACAGAAGTTTGGGAGAAACTTGAGGAGCTCGCAAGAAACAATAAAGGTGTGACTTTTCCGCAAAGCAAATATTATTTTAATGATATCTAGGATATTAATTTTGAATATGAATATAATGATAATGAGGAGGAAGAAAATTATCAATGTCAAGATAATGAGTTTGAAGAAGATAGAACTCTTGAAAAAGATATAGTTGTTGCAGAGACTGAATGTAAGACAATCGAAGAATATGAAGAAAAGAAAGTAAGAGAAAAAGATGAAAACTTTGAAAGGAATGATGAAAAAGACGAGGTAGAGGAAGAAAATGATAAGGAATAGACAAAGTACGAAAATTTAGTGTCTGAAGAAGATATAAAACAAGTAGTAGAGATGGAAGAAGATGAGACATAACAAGTAGTCAAGGAAGAAGAAGATGTGGAACATGAAGTAGCAGAGACAGAAGTTGTTGCACAGAAAGAAAACCAATTAGATTGTAAGGCGGAAGACAAAGAAGTTGTAGTTATTCTCTTTGCATAAGAAATGGAGGATAGAGAAGAGTAGGTTCCAGTTAGTCATAAAACCCTACATCAGTCGCCACATTCAGCCAGTACTACTTCATCAACTACATTTAATACAAATTGTGATTCACTCGTGTTTGAAGAAATCAGCACAATAGAAAAGTGGAAAAGGGTCATAGATACAAAGATTGAAGTCAGAGAGAAAAAAAAATGGGGGAAGCCATGATTACAGGGATTGAAGTTATAAAGTAGAAAAAAACATGTGAGTTAACTGAAATTTCAAAAGGGTACAAATTTGTATGCATGAAGCAGAAAATCAAGTACAAGCAAGATGGTTGGACTGATCGTCAAATAAGTAAGAATCATGATGAAGTACTACAAGAGAAAGAATATAATTGATTATCATGAGGTGTTTAGTTTAGTTGGATGGTTGGAATTAGCTGCTAAAAGTTGATCGAAGATTCATCAGATGAATGTGAAGTAAGATGTGCAAATATGAAGAAGTTATTTTTCTTGGAGGGGCGAGTAAAAGTTTTTACTTGAACAGAGGCAATGGAGATGGTAGCATAAGCATACAAAGCTTTCACTTCAATAGAGATGATGATGGAATTGGTAGAATATAAAGTCAAAGCTTTGATGACGGCAAAAGTACTTCGTGGTCGATTTATCAGCATTGATTTAATGTCATATCATGGCAATTAAAGATACTAAGCTATCGTTTTCAATTGTGTACAAAAAATCTATTTTCTTTGTTTTTTGCAAGTTATCAAGCTAATAGCTATATGATTGCAACGAATTTTTGAAGAACTAAAGCATCGTCAAGATGATGGCACAAGTTATCTTGAGATAATAGTTTGGCAATTTCTTTAATGAAAA
The DNA here is from genome assembly GCA_017893485.1 of Hemerocallis citrina. Classification (NCBI taxonomy): domain Eukaryota; kingdom Viridiplantae; phylum Streptophyta; class Magnoliopsida; order Asparagales; family Asphodelaceae; genus Hemerocallis; species Hemerocallis citrina. Next base: position 77,580,743 of record CM030361.1, on the reverse strand, counting down.
GTTCAGTGTTCCATGAAAGGTGCAAGCATGTCAAAGTTTATTATCACTTCATTAGAGATTTCATCAAAGACAGAGATTGAGTTATTGAACATCAAAGGAGAAGATCAAGCTACAAATAAAGCCCTTGAAGAAGGACATGCTCAACAAGTTGTGAATATTGCTCGAGATGTGCTCGCTTGAAGATTTGAATTAGGGGAGGAAGTTGAAAATAGTTTAACTAGATAATGATTAAAAAGGAGTTTTGATTTAATTAAGAGTTTGTTAGTTTTTAAAGTCTAAGTTAATAGTTTGTTAGAATAACTATGATTTTTTATAATCATCAGTTGGTTTTACAATAGTTTGAATTGGAGTTGAAATCTAAGTTGCCAGCAATCTATATAAAGACTAGCACAAGTTATGTAATTACGTAGAAGTAGATTATTAAGTGAGAATAAAGTATGAGTTTTTCATGGCTTCATATTAAGTAGTTTATTGCTCCAAATTTGTAGTTTGATAGATCCCCAAAAAAAAAAAAAAAAATACCCACAATTTCAACCCGGTATAAGGTGCCTTGCCTCATAAGTTGGTAGTGGCTATATATACCGCCTGAAAGCAATATACTAGGTATCAACGAATATCTAAGGTATAATGCTTTAAGCAAAACAATAGCCGTCAAGCATAAACCCTAATTCCACTTACACATCCTTTACAAATTATACCCAAAATTCAACAACGAATCCCAAATACATAATTACCCACGCTTTGTAGAAAACTTTTTCATGGTTCAGTTCATCTAAAAGCTAATCCGAATTAACATGCACAAAATATCTACAAAAAGAGACGCCATGTGATACAAAATTAATCAGACTAAATCTGTTCATCCATACATTAACATGTGTTCATTATATTCTTTTTTTTTAACATGATCAACTTAGGAATTATCAAAAAATCCATTCATCTTAGGACTAATTTAAGCATGTAAACCTGACAACCTTATTAAATAGCATAATCAAAAAAATTACAATAACAAAAAAAAAAGATACCTGGTCCTGAAAGTCCCAATCAAACCTCATAGAAATAGGAACAGATCGCAAATCCCCAACCCAAATCTGGAATTGTAAACCGAGCCGAGCCAAACATCTCAAAAAATCAAGATGCGCAATTTATGTAACCTCCCCCAAAAAACTTAAATGAAAATATTTGACACCCCAAAAAACATAAAAAATTCCTGTAAGTTTCTTTGGCAATTGGGTACAGAGAGAAGACAGGAGGGGACGAACTGGTGGGTGGTAGATGTGCCATGTGGCAGGGCAGTATCTGGGTTTGTGGTGGAGAATGAGCGATAGATTTTCATGAATATTTTCCGTATTGACCAACTTATTGAAAATAATTACCAAACTGACCCACTTTCAAAGTTATTTACCAAACTAGCTCTCTTTTGGATATGTTAGTATAAAATATTATTGGCAATAACGGCATATGTTATTTTAATATCGTTGTTGCCAATTGCAGCATCTGTAATTAAGTTTTTTTCAGATGTCGGTATTGGAAGTAACGACATTGGTATATTTCACATTCAATTAGGAGTTCTCTGACTTGAGAAAAAATTGTAAGCATGGAAACATCTTATAACTGATGCCACTATTCCCAATAACGACAACCATGAGTGGATGCCACTATTGGCAATAGCGGCACCAGTAACAAAGCTCCATTTGATTTTGATGACAAACCCAACTCAGCCTAATGCAAAGCATGTTGGGGTTGATGGATCCAGTACACGATAATGGGTTGAAGATTGACAAGTAGATGAGTCGAATTGGGAGCAAGCAAGTGCAACAAGAAGCACAAAAAGTTGTAATAGCAAGTGGCAACATCAAAATGCACAACATGCACAAACAATGCATGCAATGAAAGTACAGTCAACTGCAAATGGTGTAGCTCTCCTCCAGAGAGCAGGATAGTCGACTATCACACACTCTGGAATGCACAAAGGAATGTGCAGTCGTCGTCTCGCTCTCTGTTTGCTTGAAGAATAACTGCACTCGACCCCGCAGTGCTATTTGATTTGCGACTAAGGCTGAGATCTGTTCTGATGTAAACATATATATATTGTATTTAGTACAATTTTATGGTTAAGAGAAGAAAGAGAAATAATGCTATATCAGGATAGAAAGATCTAGCAGTCGTTAGAGAGGGGGGGGAGATAGAGATAAATCATATACCTTGGTGGTGAGATTTAGAGAGATTGTAAAATTATTCTTCATATTTCTAGTGGAAATCATAGAAGTGCCTCTGCGCGGGAAAGTAGCCATTGCATTTGGTGACTCTCAAAAAAATCTCGTGTGTTCTTGTGTATTGGCTTTTGATTCTATTGTTTTGCATCTCGTTGGTGAGTTATTTCGTAGTTAAAACTCAACAAAGTGGTATTAGTAGCGTTGATCGAGATAGGAGACAGTAGTAGAGTCAAGGAGTTCGATGGAACAAATTTCACAATGTGGAAGATCCAGATGATAGTGTTATCTCGAACAGACGGATCTAGATAATCTATTGTTTGGCATGAAGCAAGAAGGGGCAGAGGTAGATCCGGTTGTATTGGTGACTTGGAATAAATTGGACCAGAAGACGCTTGAGATTCAGTTGTCGCCGAATAAGAAGTCGCTATTTCACATTGAGAAGGCAAAGACCGCGAATGAGGCAATGGATATCTTGACATACATGTTTGAGAAACCAAATGTAAGGAACCAGATACTTCATCTAAAGAAGTTAGTCAACATGAAGTTGTCGGAAATTGTTTCGGTGGCGGACCACATCACTAATTTCTGTATGGTCTATAATTAGATGGAATCATATGGGTTGAAGTTTGAGGAAATGGCACAATCATTGTTATAACTATCTAGTCTTCTTAATAGTTACGACACGGTAGAACAAACTGTAACACCCCGGATTCCAAAATCAGCTGAATTCGAGATTTCCACAGGATCTTTACACTTCTTTCGTACAATTTTACAAGGAATTTAAAACTTTTATTTCAAAAATCATTACATCAGAGTCTTTTACATCAATACACAGCGGAATTAATAAAATACAACAATAATGAATGTACAACTTTAACATTTAAGTAATCAACAGCATCAATTCTCTTTATATCTTCATGTAACTCCAAGTCCTGCATATAAAACTGTGGGCACGTCAGTTGCTTACAACTGACGAAATATTATACACGGCCATCCTCTCTATGCCGGAAACAGTATAACGATTCTTAAATACTTTAGCAAACACAAACTTGATCACAAACAGAGCTACAAAGGGACTATCCTGCTGTTGTCGTGTTGTGCGGTGCACTTAATCCTTAATGCAGATATTTATTTTACATGACACTAATGCACACTTGTTCGGATTCTATGCATCCCATACTACATAGGTCCGAGGGCAAGCCTCTTAATCGTTCTTCTTCTTGTAGGGTTCGATCCCTCGCCATGACTTAATCTACTACTGTAACTACGGTAAGTATCACAGATGATCTATGAGTACAAGCTCGTGTACAGAAAACCTGGAGGGGAATCCCGCGCCATGTCTTGACTCATCAAGCATGCATTCTGCGGTAATTCAGCCTCCTTCATGGCACACGATCCTCTTGCAGTCACCAAATATCCCACAAGCGTGGCTAGAGTCCGATCATTCTGAGTTGTGCCCACGCCATGTCTTGACTCATCAAGCATGCATTCTGTGGCTCGCACACCCGCACCGTAAACCCTAGTTTTCATACTGGTGTTTTCCTCTCACTTTCATCACATCTTCACTATGTATCTATCTGTAATTTTGGTAAGTACCATAGATGTCCTATGATTACAAGCACGTGTACAGAAAATCTGGAGGGGAATCCCGCACCATGTCTTGACTCATCAAGCATGCATTCTGCAGTAATTCAGCCTCCTTCATGGCACACGATCCTCTTGTAGTCATCAACATCCCACAAGCGTCGCCAAGATCCCGATCATTCTGGAGTATTGCCCACGCCATGTCTTGACTCATCAAGCATGCATTCTGTGGATCACATCCGCATCGTAGACTCGAGGCTCTCATACTTATGTTTTTCTCTTACTTTCATTACAACCTTACAATGTTTGTTATAAAAGAAAATCATCACAACCTAGAGCTAGCTTACCCTACCGGACTTAGATCAACAACAGAGACAGTCAGCCTACCTGGCTACTTCTCAAGAGACGCTCAACCCTCAACGGTTAGCTCTCAAATCATAAATAAAACTGCCGGTCACTAGGGTCTCGCCTAGCCTCTAGATTCCAACAACAATCTCTTTCTAGAGATCAACAATATTTCATAATCAATCTCCAATAATAATTCCATTTCTTTTGTTCACAAACTCTTTCTCAAAACATTTCTTTTATAATCTCATAACATGAGAACGATTCAATCTGATTTCTTTATCCATTTCATCTTCCACCCCCTGGTGTGCATTTCACAAAAAAACTCAATCAAATATTAATAACCATAAAATCTCATATTCAACTTATTTAACTTTCATTTGTCAAGAATCAAATCCAAATTCAAATCAAAATAAACAGTTCGGTCCAGTCGACTGGTGACAGTATCAGTCGACTGTTCAGCGAACATCAAAACATCTCAGTCTGTTCAGTCGACTGTTGACAAGGAATTAGTCGACTGTTTTACAAAGCTTTAAAACATCAATAATAGCACAGTCAGTTCAGTCGACTGTCGACCAGGAATCAGTCGGCTGTTCCGCGAATACTTTTGAAAATTCAACCATCAAAATTCAATACAGCAGCAGTCGACTGTGAAAGTAGTCAGTCGACTGTCCTGCCGACGAAAACCCAATTCTTACACTTGCCAGTCGACTGTGGAAGTTAGACAGTCGACTGTCAACTTCACCAATTGCATCTTTGCATATATTCTTCGACCTTTTAATCGATTTGTACTTCCATATACAAAATATAAATTATTTCAAGGATATATTTCTTTTAAAACAATATCGTATATGTTCTCAAATTCTCAAGTTTCTCATTTTTCAAATGAAATCCTTAAAATGTATCAAAACACATATTCAATCAATTTTCCAAATAAACTGTTTTCTTTTATCAAAATCACCTTACAAAAATCTCTATACTTGTATAAATAGTATTTTGAGGTTATAATCACACATCTTTGCCACATTCTCAACAAACAACATGTTTGCATTATTCTAATCATGTCTCAACATGTATCAATTTCATGCAATCACTTCAATTCTAGCATTTCAACTAGCAATCATAACAATTTAAGGGATAGCAATATGCATTTACCACAATCAATCAAAATTTAACGATTCATTAATGTGCATGTAATCTCATAATACCAATTCAATTTCAACCAAATGAATCATATATCATCTATCATGCAATATCTACTCCTAAATTAGAAAGCATTTAAGAAACACTCACCTAAATTGAAGATTTGGTACCCAAATGAACTCCTAAAATTAGAAGCTCCTAAAGAAAACTCCAATTGCAACTCCTCGAAATCCGCACACCAAAGCCAAGCCTTCAATCCATTTCGGCAAGCAACAATCATCAAGAGCATCCCCATCCCCACTCCATTACGGCAACATCAAGAACAACTCCCATCTTCTTTCATGTACACATACTATGTATGTACATATATATACATTAGTATATGTATATAGGCATGTGGAATGGTGATTAGGTGGAGAAATGGGCAAGGCTTTGCTGGCTTGGGGTTGCTTTCGGCATAGGCAGGAGAGAAGAGAGAAAAGAGATGAGAGAATGAGAGACTAAGGGGGTATTTTTATAAGAGAGTAGTAGGGTAGTTAGTATAACTACCCCCACACATGAACACCACTAACTCCACTTCTAAAACTTGTTTTCCCTCCTTCTTTTCAAAATCAAACTTCAGAATTTTCCCTCTCCTCATGAGCAGCCCGGTCCCCAAGAAGTGTGCACATCGCACGTGTGCACGTGCACGTGCTTTGTGTACAAAACAATTTATTTATTTAATCTCTTTAAAACAACTTGTTTAAATATGTACTAAATATACAAAATTAACTTTAAAATTATACTTTTTATGCACAATTAAGATAGACACTCATCATTTCACGAAATTCATTTTGAAAGAATAATACGCTTAAAACACGTGCGTCGCCCGTAAAATCTCACAAATACAAGAATTGACTTTATTAACCGAAAAATATTTATAATTAATTGGAATGCAACATAAATTATATTTAATGTACATATATGATAATGTACTCAAACGTACAGAAAACACGTGTATTGCACGTAAAAAATTATTTTAATTAAAATAGACAAAAATTGAATTCTATTTACAAAAAAAAATTTAAACATGTTTATAAAAATAAATAATTGAAACTCATCAAAAACTTTGCACGTAACGGTGGAATACCCGAAATCAACACGTGCATCGATAATACGTAAAAAGCACGTAAAAACTCAAAGATTGAAATTTAGCATTTGAGTTGTCTCAAATGGAATTTAAAGAATACGAGATTGTATAAATAATTAGAATTCAAAATACATATTAAAATGCGTTATGGATATGATCAGTAATAGTACAAAATGCACGTGCGTAACACCCGATGGCAAAATTGTCATTTAAATTTTGCGAGGTGTTACACAAACTATCACAAGCACTGTGACTAATGCACCAACTCTGAAGGATGTTATAAGCAGTATCTTGAATGAGGATGTGAGAAGGAAGAGACATAGAGAGTCTTCAACGTCATATTCTAGCAATGTCGCATTGTCAGTTGATAATTGTGGTAGAAGCAACGATAGAGGGAAGTTGTAAAGTATGAATCACGTGTCCAAGTCAAGAGCAGAGCATCGCAAATGAGAGTGTTGGCATTGTAAAAAGATCTGACACATGAAAGACCAATATGAAGAGTATAAGAAAGTGCAAGCAGGATCACAGGGAGCCAATGTGGTAAGTATCGAACTCCATTTAGATAAATTGTGTTTATTTGCTTAATTTGATATTATGCAGGATGATTGGTGTATAGACTAAGGTAGTTTTTATCATTGTACACCCATGAGGGATGCTTTTGAGGATTATAAGACATGTGATTTTGGTGTAGTCACAGTTGGCAACAGGCAAGTATGTCCAGTTGTAGGTAGAGGCACAGTGAGAGCGAAGGTTCGCAATGTCAGGTAATTAATCTTGCTTGACACAAGACATATTCCAGACTTGAGGAAGAATTTAATTTTGACTAGTAAATTGGTCAAAGAATGATTCACGACAACCTTTGAACGTGGATAATGGAAGGTGACTAAAGGTATCGGGTTGGTAGCAAAAAGAAAAGCGTGGTGACACGTTGTACTTACTCAGAGGAGATGATTCAGATAATATCATTGCTACAACATCGACAGGTAATTCTTCTTCAATTTTATGGCACGTCGGGTTGGGGCACCTTGGTGAAAAGTGTGCCAAAGAGCTTTGTTCTAGGGATCTTTTATCGGGACTTAAGAAGATTGAGATGGATTTCTATGATAACTGTGTGATGGGCAAACAGAAAACAGTTAGCTTTAAGTTGAATGGGCGTGAGAAGAAGCTTAGGAATCTAGAGTTGGTACATACAGATATGTGAGTCCGACTCAGGAATTCTCTTTTGGTGATAAGAGATACTTCGTCACGTTCATTGACGACGCTACAAGAAAATTTTGGGTTCATGCAATTCGCAAGAAATCAGAGGTGTTTGAGGCATTCAAAGCTTGGAAGATCAAGGTTGAGAATGAGACGGATTGTAAGGTGAAATCATTAAAGTCAAACAATGGTACTCAAGTAAACAGTTTGTTGACTATTTGGCAAAGGAATGTATCCATGGAATCAAAATAATTCCTAGGACTCCGCAAGAGAATGAGATAGCAGAAAGAATGAACCGCACGATACTCGAAAGGGCGAGATGCATGAGACTTCGTGCAGGTCTTCCAGTCCATCTTTTGGCAACTACAGTGGATACAACAGTGTACTTGATTAACCGTTGTCCGTCTAGCCCCCTTAATGGGGTCATTCCACGAGAACTATGGTCAGGTAAACCATCAATTATTTGCATTTGAAAGTTTTTAGTTGTATTGCATATTTACTAATCGATAGGGACGAAAGAAAGAAACTGTATTCGAAATACAGAAAGTGTGTATTTATTGGCTACGGCAGCGATGAGTTTGGTTACGGACTTTGATATTTTGTGGACAACAAGGTCATTCGAAGCAGGAATATAGTATTCCATGAAAAGGTCTTATACAAAGACAGACACACAGGTCAAAGTAGTACAACTGGTACAGAGTCAGATTTAGGTTCAGACTTAGACTCAGATTCAGATTAAGATTCAAATTCAAATTCAGTGGTGGGGGCCTTATAGTGCAGCATCAGGTATAAGAACCACAGACATCATAGGAGGCTCATGATGAGCATATTCGGAATGAGCAAGATATCCAAGATGAATAGGTACAACCAGCGAAACACAGAGATCCTGAACCGGTCGGTGAACCGGTACCCACATTGAGAAGATTGACACAAGAAAGAAGGTCAACCAAGATATTTTATCCATCAGCTACTGTAGTTCACAAGCATGTTCTGTACACGGATTCAGGAGAGCCAGAGACTCATGAGGAAACTTTGAAGGATAAGGCTCGAATTCAGTGAGAGTCAACCATGAGGGACGAGATGAACTCCATGGAACAGAACCAAACTTGAAAGTTAACCAAGTTATCTGCAGGTAAACGCGTTGTTATGAACAAATGGATTTTCAGAGTCAAGAATGAGGTAGATGGCAGTAAGAGGTATAAGGTGAGACATGTTGTGAAAGGGTTCTCTCAAAAGGAATGTGTCAACTACAATTAAATCTTTGCACCAGTAGTGAAGATGGCTTCAATCAAGGTTCTGCTTAGTATTGTGGCAGTTGAAGATTTGCACTTAGAGCAGTTGGATGTGAAAACATCATTTCTCCATGGTGATGTCGAAGAAGTGCTGTACATGAAGCAACACATAGGTTTTGAAGCAAAAGGGAAAGAAAACATGGTGTGTCGACTGAAGAAGAGTATTTACGGGCTCAAACAAGTACCACGGCAATGGTACCCGAAGTTGACTATTTCATGAGTGGAAATGGTTTTGAGATATGCGAAATGGATCATTGTGTATATGTTCGTCGATATAACGATAATGATATAATTATCTTGACATTGTATGTGGACGACATGTTGTTAGCAAGTTCATGTATGGAGAAGATCAAGAATGTGAAAAAGACGCTAGCTTCGGAGTTTTCGATGAAGGGCTTGGGTGAAGCAAAACAAATCCTCAACATGAAGATTAGTAGAGACGGGAAAATCAAGAAGCTTTGGTTATCACAAGCGGACTACGTGAAAAATGTATTGAAAAGATAAATATGGATGGCACGAGGCCAGTCACTTGTCCCTTGGCCGTACACTTCAAGTTATCTACGGATTTGTGTCCGACAACAAAGGAAGAGATAGATGAAATGACTGTAGTTCCTTATGCCTCAGCAATTGGGAGTTTGATGTATCTGATGGTGTCTACAAGACCAGACATCGCACAGTGCGTGTTGTCAGTCGTTACATGAAGAATCTAGGCAAACAGCAGGGGGATGCAGTGAAGTGGATTCTCAGGTATCCTGCAGGTACTTCAGATACTATCTTTGTTTTGGAGGAGATTCTTTGCATTTATATGGTTGTATGGAAGCAGATTTTTTGGGCGATCGTGATGGTTGCAGAAGTACTACAGAGAATGTATTCACGGTTGGAAATACAACTATTAGTTGAGCTTCACAACTATAAAGAGGTTGTAGCACAATCAACTACAGAGTCAGAGTATATGGCACTCACAGAGGTAACCAAAAACATGTTGTGGACTTCAGAGCTTATGAAACAATTGAGCAGAAAATAACCCATAGGAAAGCTATGATGTGACAGTCAAAGTGTAGTTTTCTTAGCAAAAAATGCGGCAGATCACTTTAGGACTCGACACATTCAGACAAATCGCTTTATTAGAATGACGGTTGAAAATAAATGGTTGAAGCTATCAAAAATTCTTGGTACTAAGAATCCGGCAGACATGCTCACGAAGGTAATGGATAGCAGGAAGCATCGGTTCTGCTATACCACTATCGGATTGTCTACAGGTTAACAGTTGAGAAGACTAGCAGAGGCACAGACTTAGACTAGGCCAATGGAATAATGAAGAACATGTTAGTGACTTCGTGTATGTCACCAGGTGGGAGATTGTTGGAGTTGGTGGATCCATTACACGATAATGGGTTGAAGATTGACAAATAGACGAGTCAAAGTGGGAGCAAGCAAGTGCAAGAAGAAGCACAATAAGTTGTTGCAGCAAGTGGCAACATCAACCTGCACAAACAGTATATGCAGTGAAAGTATAGTCGACTGCAAAGTTGCAGTCGACCATAATGGTGCAGCTCTCCTCCATAGAGTAGGATAGTCGACTGCACAGTCGACTGTCAAGCACTCTAGAATGCATAAAGGACTGTGCAGTCGATCGTCTCGCTTTATGTTCGCTTTAAGGATAACTGCAGTCGACCGCACTTCATGCAGTCGACCGCGCGGCACTATTTGATATGCGATTGAGATCTGTTATGATGTAAACCTATATGTATTTATGGAGTATGATTTTAGGTTAAAAGAAGAAAGAGAAACATTGTTCTATCATGATGGAGAGATCTAGCAGCAGTTAGAGAGAGGAAGGGAGATAGAGATAAACCATACACCTTGGTGGTGAGATCTAGAGAAATTGTAAACTTGTTCTTCATATTTCTAATCAAAATCGTAGGGGTGTCTCTGTGCGGGAAAATAATCATTGCATTGGGTGAAGCTCGATTTTTTTTTTATATGTTATTGTGTGTTGGCTATTGATTGCTTTTGTTTTCTTGTTTTTGATTCTATTGTCCGGCATATCATTAATGAGTTATTCCTCAGTTAGAACTCAACAAAGCAAACCCGCCTCAGTTAATGCTATCTCCACAAAACCTTACTCCAAGTTTATCTCCTGAAGCTTCACCAATCTCCCATGCTGAAATGGCAATGAAACTAACAGGATTGTCATCCATTAGTAAATACTGAAGGTTCTGAAGGTTCGACAAGCCTTTCGAAAACTCCCCCGTAATCTTGTTCTTGCTGAGAGCCAAGAAAGTTAGCAAGCTCAAATTTCTTAAGCTCTCAGAAATGATTATAGTGAGCGAGTTGGAGCTCAAGTCAAGCTTCTGAATCTGACCCATTTGACCAACGGATGTAGGGGATTTTTTTCCCAAACCGACCTACTTTTTTTTAAAATTCCCAAAGCGACCCACTCGGTCTTTGAAAGACCGAGTCTAGTATAAACTAGCGCGGTCTTTCAAAAACCGAGTCTTGCACTTCAAAAAATCGAAGAGCAAGACTCGGTCTTTGAAAGACCGCGCTAGTTTATACTAGACTCGGTCTTGCACTTTAGGGGTTTTAATTGCGCAGATCTCCTTTCTTCTTCTTCTCGACTTTATTTACTTTTCATATTTTTTTCTTCTTCTCTCTATCGCTCAGCGAATTTGGATTTTGTAGGTGTTGTAATATTTTTAGTTAGTTTGATTTTATAGTTTTTTAATGTTCTGTCTCGAGTTTAGAGTAGTATGTTGTTAATGTCTCTAGTTTTTTCAATTTTCTGTTTGGCATATGTTGAGATGATATTGTGGAGATGTTATTGAAATTGTTGATGTGGTTGTGGATATGATATTAACAATATTGTGGGGATGTTATTGAAATTGTGGAGATGTTAATGAGATTGTTGATGTGGTTGTGGAGATGTTGGAGATGATGTGGTTGTGAAGATGTTAATGAGATTTTTGATATTGTGGAGATGTTGGACATATGGAGATGTTAATGAGTTTGTTGATATTGTGGAGATGTTAATGAGTTTCTGGAATTGTGGAGATGTTGTGGAGATATTGTGGAATTGATTGAACTCAAGACTCGGTCTTTCAAAGACCGTTCTAAATATAACTAGACTCGTCTTACGTCTGTAAGTGATATTTTACAATCAGCATCAAGACTTGTTAAAATGACAACGGTCTTTGAAAGACCGAGCCTTGAAGTTGATTGAATTTTTTTGTGAAAAACTTCAAGACATTTTGATTCGAATATATTTGAAACTTATTGATTCCAAAATACTCTCTTTAGCCAATATTTAAACCTCAATCAATCATACATTTTCAAAAATTAAACACATCCAAATTTACTAGCTTCACGGCGACTATCAATCAAATCATGTACACTTTCAGCAAAAATCTTCCCTTCACATAAAAGCTTACTAGCTTCCTGTCGATGAGTAGTAAAGTAAGAGTTGAGACGTAAGAAGATCATCTCAACAATCGCAGTTACTGGTAAACTACGGAGTGCCCATTTCTCAACCGTCATACTTGCATGAGTTGATTATACCAAGTATTCTATGAACCTGAGTTTATAGAATTTCTTTGGTTTTTCTATCAGAGGTGGAGTGCTATTTGGTTTTTCCATATCTTCGATCCTCATAGTTGTATGAGTTGATTATACCAAGTAATTCTATGAACCTGAGTTTATAGAATTTCTTTGGTTTTTCTATCATCTCGGCAAAATACTTGTATGAGTCAATCTTCTGAAATTGATCTTTCTTTCCGATGATGTGAACATGGTACCTCCGATGAGTTAGAGAAATAGAATAGAGTAAAGTAGAGAGAGAGAAGAAGAAGAAGAAAGGAGATCTGCGCAGTTAAAACCCCTAAAGTGCAAGACTCGGTCTTTGAAAGACCGCGCTAGTTTATACTAGACTCGGTCTTTCAAAAACCGAGTGGGTCGCTTTGGGAATAAAAAAAAATAGGTCGGTTTGGGAAAACTTTTCAAAAAGTAGGTCGGTTTGGGAAAAAGTTCCGGATGCAGGTATTTGCCCACCAAGTGAATTATAGCTCAAATCAAGGTCAACCAAGCTCATCATCTCACTCATTTCGGCTGGAATCTGACCAACAAGTGAGTTGTAGCTCAGGTCAAGATGGACAAGCAAGCTCAACATGGAGACTGTATCAGGAATCTTGCCAAAGATTATGTTTTGAGAGACAGTGAGCACTTGAAGGGAAGACAAGGATGAAATCTGAAGGGGGATGGGGCCCACAGGTGCAGGGTTTGACTTGAGGGGGGCATTTGTTATGTGGGAATGTGCCAGGGAATTTCATAATCCCTCTTAGATTGCCTTATTTGATATGTAGCAAGCATAATTTTGAAAGGAATGATAGATCCCAAGGGAATCAAAATTATTTATTGGGAAGGATTTCCATTCCCCCCAAAACCATGGGATTTGAGAATTCTCATGGGATTTCCATAACAAACAATAAAATAACAAAAAAATTAGAATAAAAAAATATATTCCTTCCTAAAATCATGGGATTTGAGTATTCTCATGTGATTTCCATAACAAACAATAAAACAAACTCAAAAAACTAGAATAAAAAATTATAATAATAAAGGGTTTTCAAAAATGCAATGTACTATACCAAACACGATAACGCAACATTTCTGAAAATCTTCATTCCCACCCTCGCATTCCCGGAATCCTTTCATTCCTAGGAATTTTCCAATCCGTGTACCAAACGCCCCCTGAGTGTAAGCTGCTGAGGAGACCCAATGAGAAATGGAGGGAAAGGTAAGGGAGGTTTTGATGGTTTTACAGCAGGAATTTTTTGTCGTACGACACTTTTTGAAAATATTTGGGGGTCTGACCCACTTTCGAAAACAATTAAAGATCTGATCCAGTTTTGGACACGTCAACATAAGCTGTTATTGGAAATAACTACATAGGTTATTTATATGCCGTTATTTCCAATAACGACATCATTTTATATTTTTTTTGCATACCGTTATTTGGAGTAACGACATCAGTATATTTCTCATACGAGTGTGAACTTCTGACTTGAAAAACATCTAAGTGTTGAAACAACTTATAAATAATGTCGTTATCCCCAAGAACGGCATTCGAATTACTAATGCCATTATTGGAGATAACGGCATCAGTTATAATAAAATGAATTGTTGCATTTGGAACAGCGACAACAGTTCATTTTATTATAACTGATATCGTTATCTCCAATAACGGCATTAGTAATTCGAATGTCGTTTTTGGGGATAACGGCATTATTTATAAGTTGTTTCAACACATAGATTTTTTTTCCAAGTCAGAAGATTCACACTCATATGAGAAATATACTGATGAAGTTATTCCAAATAACGGCATGCTAAAAAAAATGTAAAATGATGCCGTTATTGGAAATAACGGCATATAAATAACCAATGTCGTTATTTCCAATAACGGCTGATGCTGACGTGTCCAAAACTAGGTCAGATCACTAATAGTTTTCAAAAGTGGGTCAGACCCCCAAATATTTTCAAAAAGTGGGTAAGTACAGCAAATCTTTGTTTGAAGCAGTTGAAGAAGAGGAGGGACTGAAAGCTGAAGAAGTGGAAGGAAGGCTGAATTATTATAGTGCCGCTATTGCCAATAGCAAAGGTTATCATTATTAGGGATAGCGGCATCAGTTAAAAGATGTTTGTATATTTACATTTTTTTTCTTAAGTCAGATAACTCCTAATTAAATGTCAAGTTAGAGAGCTCCTAATTGAATGTGAAATGTATCTATGACATTACTTTCAATAGCAGTATCTAAAGAAATTTTTTTCGCAGGTACCGCTATTGGCAACAACGGCATTAAAATAATATATACTGTTATTGTCAATAGCATTTTATACTGACGTGTCCAAAAGTGAGCCAGTTTGATAAATAATTTAGAAAGTATGTCAGTTTGGTAATTATTTTCAAAAATTGAGTCAGTACTGAAAAAATCTAGATTTTACTGGGTGAGGCCGGTTACTGGGATCATGTCCATCACAAATATTGAAATTTTCTATCAGTTCTTACATTTCATATTTGTTCCTAAAAAACTTATGTAAAATGTTATAAAAGCGAATAAGATGGCAAAGGCAGAAAAAACTATTTTCAGATATTGAGACTCTCCTGCTTAAGATATTAGTAATTTGCATGTGCGATGCACACCTTTTTTCTTTTAAAAGTTTCAGCTCTTGGCAAATTGTTCTCTATGGCACTAACTTTTATTTTATATGAGTAACACTTTTGTTAATAATTATGTCGGAAATAAATTTGAACTTTGAGAGTAGGGATGGACAATTATTATCCGAACCGACCAATCCGAACCAATCCAACCCGAACCGACCGGTTTTTAACTGAACCAATTGGGGGTTTGGCTGGTCCGGTTCTTGATCTTCAATAACCAACTGGACCGGATCGGTTGTTGGATGGAGCTTTCAAATAACCGATGAAACCGAACCGACCGTACCTCTATGCATTAGTCCATAAAAAAATATAGTTATCCTTTAATTTCTTGAATATACAAACAGTCATTTCTCATTTTCTTGGAGATTCAAATGTCTCCTTTAATTTCTTTAATACAAACCGAGCAATTGTTCTACCTATGTTTTGATTCTCTATAATCACGTGTGTTATGTTGTTGAGAAATGCTTGATTTATAGTGTGGCTCAGCTTAATAGAATAATGAAAAGTTGATGTAACATTTAGTAGTTACTTTAATCAAGTCAAACATAAAAAAAATCTAAATATTTTTTATTGTACCTGGAATTCAATTAGTTATGGTTATTGATGTTTTTTTATGAGAATAAACTAAGATTAGCAATGTATCTCACCAATTTAAACGTCATCATCTCAAACAATTAGTGTAAAATTCATTAGTAACTTGTGGTTTTATGAATCTTCATTTTAAATTCATTTATAAATAACAAATAACAGGTTGTTTCTTTAGTTTGATTGAAGTTGATCTTTCAAATTTTAACGAAATTGTGAA
Source organism: Hemerocallis citrina (assembly GCA_017893485.1). NCBI lineage: Eukaryota > Viridiplantae > Streptophyta > Magnoliopsida > Asparagales > Asphodelaceae > Hemerocallis > Hemerocallis citrina. The sequence goes on along the minus strand of CM030361.1, from coordinate 77,564,821 downwards.
TGATGTTGGATGTGAAAAGTATCACGCCAAACCGACCATCCAATTTAATCCAAACCGAGCTTAATCGGCTTGGATGGAAACCGATCCAATTAAGACTCGGATTGGTTGCAGATGAGAAAACTAAAAAACCGATTTTCTTTCGATCGGTGGTAGATGGTCCATATTAGGTCGGATACCGACCAATGCCCACCCCTATTTGAGAGTATTATAGTAGTCAGCAACAATTGAGTAAATAGATGGTTAATATAACTCTCACTTAAAAATATCTCTACTACTATAATGGGAGAAGACCTTAGTGTAATTTGTCCATCTACCAACCCGTGCAACGCACGTGCATAACTATTGTAAATGAGGTTTTAGATCAAATCCAGACTACGTCTGAATTTTTACTTTAAAAAAAATTATATTTATTAAGACGTGCATCGCACGTGTAAACTACTAATATGGTTGAGATTGAATTAATTAAGTATGTTTGCCTACAAATTACACAACTTCAATCTTGAGTTATAGTAGTAGATAGATATTAAATTGAAAGTTGGTTTTATGAATTAAAATATTTTCGTAATGTTGCAATCGAGGCTTCGGTTGATTTTTTTTTTTTTTTTGAAGAAAAGGTGGAACCTGGCCACCATGTTTCCTTGATAAGAGATTAATAAAACATACTCAGAGTACTAAGCCTACTACAAAATCCTAGAAACAGAACAAAAGTACACAAACTCCACCCCGAACATGGGGGGTGGGACAAAATAAACATAGTAGCCGCAAAGCAATACATCATATCCCCCCAACAAACCATAGGGTGGTGGGTATCAATGAATATAGTAGGCCGTGCTATGCTGGCTGTCAATCGATCGTCGGCCCGATATCGATCTCCTCATCATCAAATTCCTTTACCTGGAAAACCCTCGCAATCCTTTTCCTGGGACTTGTTGCTGCCACATTAGCCCAAAATGAAATAAAATGCATAATGTGAGTCAAATTACCAGAAATACTATTGCAAGGTCTATGAAAGTAAAGATTATTTCTGTTTAGCCATAGAACCCAGGTCATTGCGGCGATAGCTAAATACCACGCTTCTCTCATAGCACCCTTCTCCGTTGCGAACTTTGGGCCTACCCACAGGTCCTCGTAAGTGCTAGGATATTGAGTTATCCCTAGAGCGCTAAGTACATCTACGAGTACCGCTTTACTCCTAGGACACTGAAGAAAAAGATAGTCTCTAGTCTCGAGGGCGGCGTGGTAGAATTCACTTTGAGAATCCACACTCGGTTGTCGCTTAGCGAGGTTTTCTCTAGTTAGGATCGCATTATTTAGTACCAACCATATGAAGGCTTCGATTTTTAGTTGAGCTTTCGTCCTCCAGATGACGGTAGCCCACTTTGGGGTACATCCCCTAGAATGGATGCGCTTGTACATGGAGCGAATTATGAACTTGCCATTCTTCTCCAATCCCCAAATTTTTTTATCGGGACCCTCAGAGCAGCCAATTCCAGCGTTGGAGATGTAGGCCTGAAGTTCCGAAAGTCTGAGGTGGGAGCCTATGTCAAGCGGATGTTTGAAAGATGGATTCCAGGCGCCTCTTTTACAGGCTGCGGCCACCGTGCAGTATGGTTGTGACACCTACTCGTATAGATCGGGAAACAGGGTTCTAAGCGTGTGATCAGCACACCACTTATCCCACCAAAACCTAGTGAGTCTACCATTACCGATAGCTGACTTGACACAGCTAGTAAAGGGTTCGTATGCCTTAGTGATGCCTTTCCAGAACCAGAAAATCCGAGGGCCTATCCTGAAGCCCAGATGTCTCGTTCCATTCCCATGCATATATCCCTGAACAAATTGTTGCCACCCTTCTCCATTAGGGTGGAACACTTTCCACCACCATTTACCCAGAAGTGCCAGATTCATATCTTACAGGTCAATTATACCTAGGTCTCCATGTATCTTTTTCATACACGCCTTCTCCCATCTAATGAGGTGATAACCTCCTCGGTTCGGGGCTGCCCCTTTCCATAAGAAACGTTTCCGAGTTCGGTCAATTCTTTGGATAACCCATCGTGGCATTTCAAAGAAGGATAGATAATAGGTGGGGAGGTTTGAGAGGACTGTGTTAATAAGCGTGACTCTCCCACCCAAGGATAGGGCTTTGCTTTTCCAGCCTGCTAGCCGTTTCTCAACCCGATCAATAATAGGCATCCAATCAGCCTTTTTTAGCTTCCCGGGTCTAAATGGCATTCCAAGGTACTGAATGGGGAAGCTCTCTATGGAGCAATTAAGGATTGTGGCATGTTCAAGAGCCTCTGCCGGAGTCTGGGCAATGGGGGTGATAGCACTCTTGTGGAAGTTAACCCTGAGGCCAGACTAGGCTTCAAAGCAATACAGAATTCCTTTGAAGACAGTAGTTTCCCCTAGATTGCCATTGCCAAATAGAATAGTATCGTCTGCATATTGGAGTATAGAGCAACATTGACGATTAACTCCCTTAGTCACTGGTATGATCTAACCTGCTGTACTGCACTTAGTCATCATGGATCTTAGCACGTATGCCACTATGGTAAAGAGAATGGGTGAGAGCAGATCTCCTTATCTGAGCCCCCGCTTGCAAGAGAATGGGTGGCCTGATACCCCATTTACCAAAATCGTCGTTCTGCTTGTGGTAAGACAGGTGTGGATCCATCTGATCCATCTGTCCCCGAAACCTCTTCCAGCAAGTGCTTCCAACAGACAGTCCCATTCCACAGAGTCATAGGCTTTCTCGAAATCTAGTTTTAGGAGGTAGCTCTTAGAATTCGAGGTGTGGTATTGATGGATAGTCTCTTCAACCGTTGTTATACTATCCTGTTTCGTCCTTTGATGAATCCCATCTGGTCATGACTAATGAGACCATCTATAACCTTTTCCAGTCTGTTAGCGAGAGTCTTGGTAATGATATTTACAGAGCAGTTAAGGAGGCTAATGGGGCGAAAGTCTCCAACTCGTCGAGAGTCTTCCTTCTTAGGAATCAACACAACCTCCACGTAGTTGAATCTCCCTAGTTTGAGTTTATGTTCGTGGAAATCTGCGAACACCTTCAGCAAGTCACCTTTGATTTCTTCCCAGAATATCTGATAGAACAGTATCGGGAAACCATCTGGACCTGGAGTTTTATCTTTTCCAAGTTGTTGGATCACCTTCCAAACCTCTTCCTCAGAGAAGGGTGCTTCGAGAGATTGCATACTAGGATCGGAGTAGGCTGCTTGGTCTTGCCAGAAGTCGTGTTGGAGATGGACTCTGAAGTCCGCTTTATGCCCAAAAAGGTGCTCGAAGTGGGACTGGAAAGCCATCTTAATAGCAATGCTGCCTTATACCATTCTGGAATCCGAGTGGATCGAGTGAATGAGGTTAGACCTACGTCTGGCACTGGCAACATGGTGGAAGAATGTATGTTCGCGTCTACCTCTTTGAGCCACGAGATTTTGGACTGTCGTTGCCATTTGATTTCCTTAATCCTATAGAGTTGGTCAATTTCTTGTCTAAATTGGAGCAGTCGATTCCGCTCTTCCTGCAGCAAATTCCTAGTTTCTTCAGTCTTTTCAAGTTCCTCAATACCTTCCAGAAGGGATTCCTTTGCTCTCCAAATCAGCGCAAATCGGATCTGGTTCCATTTCCTGAGCTTGTCCCTGAGTCTGCTAAGTTTTTCACACCATATAGCGAACGCCTCACGACTCTTGGTTGGGCAAGACCAACTCTCGTTAACCATATGGTTGAAGCCTTGGATTTCTAACCAAGCTTTCTCGAACCGAAATTTTGACGGTCTTCTGGGTTGGTCTTCCCCGGGGATAAGAAAATAGGCACGTGATCTGATGTTGGTTTAGGGAGAGATTTGGCTGATGTCAATGAGAATTTGGCCTCACAGTCCTTGGAGACCAGAATCCTATCCAACTTGGCCAAAATGGGCGCTGCTTGCATGTTCGAACAGGTGAAGAGCCTATCAGAGATGGGGATGTCCACCAGATCTAGGTTCGTGATGACCTCATTAAACGCTTCCCTGTATGGGGCACTAGATCCTCTGCCTCTGTGTTCTGAGGCGAATCTAGTGATTTTAAAGTCGCCCCTACTACCTAGGAGTGTGGCCATTGTGCTTGGATCGCTCTTAGTTCCGTCCAAAAGGCCGATCTAGATGCAGAAGTATGCGGTCCATAGACCATCGTGATCGATTGCGTCCACCCGTCGAATTTATGCTTTAACACAACAGACAAAGAAAATTGCTCATGGAGCTCGTCTAAGCAATAAAATAGGTTAGGGTTAAAACCCAGAGCGATGCCCCCAGATGCCCCAACTGATGGGGTCATTCTCCATTCAGATACTCAAGTACCCCCTACTCTATTAAGTCTAGACATGTGTGAAAGTTTGGTCTCTTGGAGACCAACAATGTTAGCCTTTGACCTGGATATGACTTCTTTAACCATTTTACGCTTGCCCCACCTGCAAAGGCCTCTAACGTTCCAGAATAGGGCTTCCATTAACTATGGCTAAACGCGGGATCGTGACGCGATTTGGGCTTCGAGTTCAAGTTAATGTTAACCCTATCGGTTTCCCACCCCCTAATCTTATTTAGGAGAAACACGTTCCGATTGGTATTGCCTACCGCTAGACCGCAAGTAGTGGCTAGACTAAAAATTTCATTATCAGTTATGAAATTAAAAATAGAAGCTAAGATGGAACGCGTACCTCCGTCGCCAATCTTGGCAGATTTAGCGGCCGCCGTGATTTTCAGATAATCATCTAGGGACTCCTCATTAGTCCTCTTTGCCACTTTCTGAACTTTGAAACCAGTGTCCTGCTAGGAAGATAGGGTAGGTGGACGAAACAAACTCAGGGAAAGTGATACGAAAATCAACATCAAAATCATAATCCTCTAACTCCACAGACTCCCCCTCAGAGTAGACAAAATCATCTTCAAGATTCAGCCTGTCTTCACGATCGTCTTCATCGTATTGGATTGCTAGTTGTATAGTAGGCTCTCCCATCACGGACCCCTCAATGAGCTCACAATTTGTCGATGAATCTACCAGAATAGTGCGGTTTCCCGTAGCGGATCTCTCAATGGGCCCACTACTCGTCGAAAGTCGTAGCTCATTACGCTTGGGCCCCTCTTTGGGCCCATTAACACTCTTATAAATACCCCCCCCCCCCCACGTATATTCTCTTTAACACCACCGGACTCACGTAAGAGTTTCTCTCCTTCGCGAGAGAGCGGAACGCCTCTCTCGATTTCCGAATCTGCCGCTATCACTAGTGGGGCACGTGGTTTGAGCAGAGAGCCTTTGGTTCTGTTGCCTTCACCAGGCATCTCGATCTGAGCAGAGGGTGCTATCCTCGAAGCTCTTGATGGCGATACCAACGAGGTGTTTCCTTTCCCTTCCTCTTCATTGCAGCCACCTACTCCCTTTTCTCCAGATTTCTCCTTCAGAGCTTTCCTCTTTGGGCTCTCTTCTTCGCTGCCATTACCCACTCCCTTACCTCTTTGAGCTTTCCCTTTTTCCTGAGATTCAGCCCCAACCCTAGTGCCTCTCTCACGTTGGGCAGATTCTCTGTCAAAGGACCTTCCCTTGCTCGTCTTCTTCACCAAAATGGAAGTCTCCCCGCTCGACTCTTGACCCAAAGCCACCAACTCTCGCCCTTTTGGATAGCAACTCTGCAAGTCTTGCATGTCATTTTCGAATGAGCTTTTGCCCTTTTTCCCTTTTTGCACAGTCTGCCTCCACTCTCTGATCCTCTCGCGGCTTTCCACCACCAACTCCAAGGTGTTAACTACCACTTTGAGCTTTCTTTTGGTCCTCCTTTCGTGGAGTTCTTTTTTGAACAGCGAGACCTTCCAAATCTAGGATTTTGAGCAGATCCACCGCTGGATATGTTGGATTTGTTGTATCTGTTGGTTTTGGATTGTTGGATCTGATGGTCAAGCCTCTTTCTCGACCACCTTTGATCGGAGAACCTATCCCCGGTTCTGATCCCTCCGCTGTGTGTCCTTGGCGTCGCTCTAATGAGCTCCCCGTGTGCCCTTTCCACTTCATGGGCCCCATCAATGGTCAGATCCCACTATGGCGAAACCACTTGCTTGTACGATCGGTTGTCTCTGAGCACAGATGAAGGAGTAGGCGAAGTGATGGCCGAATGCTCTATCTCTGGTTTCGTTTGCTTGTCGAGTACAAACCGAACCAAGTACGATTCTTCGTAGGAGAAAACCTTGGCAAACGGGGCATCAATGAGATATCGGCACTCCTTATGAGGATCCCTGCTGACACGATCTCTGAGCAACGCACAGTCTTCTCGTTAATCTCTTCGATGGGCCCAAGTCAGCGACTATCTCTTGGAGTGCCTCCCCTCTTCCAAAAGTGAAGGGGGACATTGTGGATCCAAATCCAGTATCTGTCTCCTTGTGGGAGCTCCGCTCCGAAGCTAGGCGTCCAAGCAAAGAATTCCAATCTGAAGTGCCCAAAGTCGACTATCTCCATACCAGTGACTTCGATCACCTTCTCTGGCGACAGGAAATGAGATAAGGAATTGCATGCGACACATTTTCTTTGCAACCCAATCTCTGTGGGCCCTCATTGACCACTTTGCGTTAAGAGCTTGAAGGAGACGCACCTCCGATGGGCTCCCTGATCTAACTCTGGCAATTGCACACCACTGCCGAAGCCATTTCTCTTCGTTCTTGATCGTGTCTAAGCTCTTTGCAAGCCGAATCAAGTTGGGTTATTGTGAGACCTGCCTCGGCTTACCGGGCATTTGTCGTCATTGTGAGTCTCTACCACATTAGTACACACATATGAAAGGTGCCCCCTATTTCATACATTTAAGACATCAAACTTCTTTTGTACATTCGGTCCTGTAATGGCTCAAGTCATCACAGTTGAAGCACGGTACAGGCTTACGTTTCCCCTTCCTTTGTTTCTTTTTGTGTTCGAGGTGTTCGAGTTGAGGGTTGAGGGAGTTACTCCGTCTCTTGTTTCTTTTGCCAATCACTTGAACCCACTGTTCTCCCTGTACCCCACCTCTGGAGGACTCAGCCTCCACTGTAATCCCTTCTTGTGGAACCCCCTTATAGACCCGCTCGACACAGAATTTAAGTGTTGGATTAGTGTCCCTCTGGGGTGGTGGAATGGAGTGATGGTTGGGGCTGGGGTGAGGGGCCTTGGTCGGAGAGGTTTGTAGAGGTTCTTGATAAGCTCTGTGGTGTTTGTGGTGGTGGGTAGAGTCTGCAATTTTGGTGTGTGACTCTGTTTTCTGGTGTTGGTACTGAGGCTTGTATTGGGTTGGAAAATGGTATTGCCGCCGTGGGTCATGTTCGTAACCCCTCTGGTTGTGTCCCATACTGTGGGGGTGACGTTGGCCTGTAGGGGGGTTTCTTACGCCCTTCGTGGCCGGTAGAAGGACCCCATCTTTGGGCCCGTCCCCCGTAGGGCTCCTCTTCTCGGCGATGATGACTATAGTCCCTGTGAGACTCCTCTCCATGGCGATGATGACTATAGCTCCTCCCCTCTCGGCGTTGATGCGCACTTCGGTGTGCACGCGTCGGGGAGTGTGCTCGTCTGAGCCTCTGAGCTACCTTCTACTCATGGGAGGGGTTCAGGTGGAGAGTGGGTTGTGGGGGTGCTGTGAGGGGGGCCAAAACAGTGGGAATAGGTTTAGGGGTTGAGTGAGGTGGTGACGGTTGCTGAGGGGGTGGCAGGGGGGCTGCAGGCGCAAGTGTTTCAGTAGGTGTTGGGACGAGGGGGTGACGGACCCGCGCCCACTGAGTTCGAGCTCCGAGAGCATGACAACGGAGGTGGACAGGGTTGTGGAGAGGACGATCGACTGTATGGAGTTTTTTGTTTGCTTTGTTCAAGGGGCTAAAGCAGCATGATGGAGATGAAGAAGTGATTTTACAGATACACATGTTGCCAACAACATCTTTGCGACCATGCCTCACTACCATGCAATGGATGCTATAAAGGCGATCAAGCCAGTCCTTAGGGACTACTGTATGATGGGACGCCGGTGTACAAGGCGTGTGGAGGGAGGTAAATGAATGTGTGTGTTTTGAGCAAGAGGATGGGGCTGAGGTTAAAGGAGCATTTTGGTACAACAAGCTTTCAAGAGGAGGAGAAAGACTTGGCTTTAGTTTAATGGCTTTTATCTTATACTGCTGAGCAAAAATCTGTCTACACTTTTACAAATATCTTACTTCATGAAATGAGTTAACTTGTAAGAAATGTGAAAATTGAAGAAACGGAGGCCAGCAAGGTGAGAAAGAAAAGGAGGAAGAAGATTGATTGGAGAAACAAAAGGTGGTCACACAGAAGGAAGAATGGTGCATCGGCTTTGGTTGATATTTCCGGGAATTAATTTGGAGATAATATTTTACAGAGGTTAGGGACCTGTGTAGAAAAAATCCATTTTCTTTTGTATTCCATTTTGATTATTGAGCCATCACTGTTTTGCTATCTCTGTGTTGGTTCTTGAATTACAGTTGTTGGTAGATATTTTATTGAAAGTTGGTTTTATAAATTAAAATATTTCTATGATGTTGCAATTGACGCTTTAATTGATATTTTCAGGTATTAATTTGGATATAATAGTTTAAAGAGGTTATAGAATTTCAATATTTGTTAGGGACAAGTGTGGACAAAAATCCTTTTTCTGCCTGTATTCCATTTTGATTATTGCGCTCACTGTTTGCTATCTTTGTGCCGACTCATTGGGCTTAGTGTCTGAGGTGATTGAGAAAGTTCGGCCCAGTCATCTTTTGTAACTGTTTTTTTTAACAAGGTCGTAGCCACAAATTTACACTATACACACTCTCATAATGCTTGCAGGGATTGACCTTCTGACCTCTTATTCACTAGTTAAGAGGCTTACCACTGGATCACAGTGAAACTTGTGCCCCTCCCATATAACTTGTAAGCATATGTCTCTCTTTTATCTCCTCTAAACCTTATGTGCCTTCTTTCTTTATAGCAACTAGTAGTTTACACGTGCGCTGCACGTTTTAATAAATATATATTTTAAAATAAAAATTCAGACACATTCTTGATTTGAAACGAGGACCTCCTTTATAATAGTTATGCACGTGTGTTACACGGGTTGGTAGATTGACAAAACATTTACAAATGACACTAAGGCCTTCTCCCATTATAATATTAGAGATTAGCAAAGTAGAAAGAACAGATTAGCAAAGTAGAAAGAACATGAGATATTCGGGGAAAACCCTTAGATATTGGGGGAGAACCCTTATTATTAATAAATAATGAATACAAACCCTTCAGTCGATTCTACATTCCTTCAAGAACACCTCAATGAATAGGACTATTTACTATGTAAGACATTTTCCGGTCTTGGAAAGCATACTAAAGAATTCACATATTCCGTTCACCGTTCTCGTTTTTTCCAATACTCATGGCCAAACATTGTTGATCCGAAAATTCAATCTTAATTTTGTGGATCATGTATGTAGATTGTTCATGATCACTACCTAGCTTCTTACATCTGCTCACTTTTAGTTTGTGTGCTCTTTATGTGTGTTCCTTATGTCAAGGTCCACTCCTCTGTTGCAGATGAGATGCATTATTATAAACGGATTGAATCTCATTTGAATCCATTGTTCTCATTTACCCTATTCAATTTCGTTAACATACTTCCAAAAAAATGTTTTATCATGAATATATCTGCACTTGGCCAACTACTTTTTTTTAAAAATACTTTTGGTTGTTTCTGTTTTGCTGAGTTCATGAAGATGAAGATGGAGGCTATTTTATTATTATTTTATGGATGCAGTAGCAATTCTCACGAGTTTACTTTCAATTCTCTTTCCAGTATATGGGTTGTTGCAGATATGCTCTCTCTGAGTCTCTAGAAGGATTATTTGAAGCTTATTTTGTGTGCTATTTGCTTCTTTATTTTCTGGTAGGGCTGCAAACTCCCGAGCTACTCGGCTCGAGCTCGGTCAAAGCTCGACTCGAGACGAGCTCGAGCTCGATAGCTTAACGAACCTAGCTCGGGCTTGGGCTTTTTGTGATTATTAGGCTAAGCTCGGGAGCTACTCGGCTCGAACTCGGTCAAAGCTCGGCTCGAAACGAGCTCGATTGCTTAACGAGCCGAGCTCGAGCCTCAATATACTCAGCTCGACTCGGCTCGTTTGCAGCCCTATTTTATAGTGACTGTATGTTTTAATTTGTGTGTTTGATAGATAGACATTGTAGAAACTAAATATACTTGTCCTATTACTCAACTGTTTTAAGTTACCACAATACCCTCAAAGTTCAAAATTTATGACATAATTATTTACAAAAGTGTCACTAATATAGAATAAAAGTTTGTGTTACTAGGGATAATTTGTAAAGAGTATGTATGAGTAAAGAGAGGTTCGAGACCAGATTACGTCTTATTATTTACTCTATAAAAAAAAGAATAAAATGTGCATCGCACGTGCATATTACTAGTATATATAGGTGGGTCTTCCATTGCAAATGCACTGTACCGTGCAAAATAACTGAAGCCATTGTTTCAAACAACAACCGATAGTATATTAAGTATGAAGTAGTTATTTGAAACAACGATTTCAGTGATTTACACATGTTTGCACGTTGCAATGCGTTTGCAATAGAAGATCATATATATATATACTAGTAATTTACACGTGCTATGCACGTTTTATTAAATTTGTTTGTTTTTCAAGTAAAAACTTTGGCTTAGTGAGGACTCGAACCTGAGACCTCCTTCATATTAATTATGTACGTGCGTTGCATGCGTTCATATATATATATATATATATATATATATATATATATATGTAAATTTTCTAGATATCAAGAACCACCATGACTGCATCAAATTACTTCCAGATAAACTAAATAAGCAACAACCCAAATAGGGATACATCAAAACCAGAGTAACAGGTTGGGAATTATCTACATTACAGACTAGCTCAAATTATTCGACTTTCTCACGCGGGCATACCCCTCAAAACTGAAAGACTGGCTATGGTGACACATCTATACAAAGTACCATAAACCTGCTCAGCATTCTCCCAAAATGTGTACTGCCCAAAACAATATTACAATCATTTTAAAGCATTACACTAATAATTTAAAGGCCCTGTACTACTATAGCAACTATTTTACAGCATACATCCATACTTCTTCAACTTATGCTTCTCTGTTTCCTTCTACATGAGTTGTGTGATTGCCTGTAAACATCAAAATATCAACAAAGACTTTAGCATTGTTAGAATTAATTTGATTACACATTCAAAACAAATAGCTTACACATTCAAAATAAATAGCTACTTAAGTAGTGCTTATCATCATTGCCTAGACGAGCACAACCAAAAAAAGGACATTGGGTCTACGATCGCAGGAAGACATCATTCTCCTTGTGAATTTTCCTAAACGCTGTGTACATTTTATTAGCTTGGTTGACATATCCTACTTTTCCATTTCCTGAAAGAAGATTAGAAATTAGATCAGAAATTCAGTCTCTCCAAAATGACCAAATACTTAATAAAGTCGGCAAACCGAATGGAACATTTTCAAATGGGCTCCCACTTGCAAAGATTGTGTTCTCTCCAGCATATTTGAATGCATCTATGGGTGTGCACTCAGCTGTTACATTGGAAATCAACCCAAAAAAGAGAAAAAAGAAAACTAACGCAATTGTAGGATTTGACATTGCAAATATTGTAGGATTTGACATTGCAAAAATTGAGTCGAAATGTAGAAATTTGTAGGCTCAGAAATTAGTATTTGGCATTCATCCAAAGGAATTTTTTTATTAACTAATTTCAAAGGATTGGAGATTAAATCATTGAAAAACAATTTCAACTTATCTGTATATAACTTAGGATTTCGAATTTAACCTAGTTTCCCTATCTGGAAATTTTTCCAGCTGTGTGCATTGTGTGCAATCCATCATCTCAATAGATCTAAACATACCCATAACAACCCATCATCTCAAACACCGAAAACATTGAGGACCCAGATCTATGTTTCAACCCCAAAACAACAAACCCATCAAAGCATTAATCAAAACAAAGAAAACCCATATACGAAATGGAATCAAAATATGAGAACGGGAACATTACCATCGCTGAAGAGGGTTACAGTTGATAAGAAACCATCGATGAGGAATCGAAACCCTAATCGGAAGATGGGTTTGACTTCGAAGAGAAAGAGGGAGAGCCTCGCAACCCTAATTGCGATTTGGGTCTTCGATCTCAGAGAGAGAGAAAGAGACCACTGAGACTCGTTGGATTTGGGGGCTAGGGTTTCTCGTTGAAGAGAGTGAGAGAATCCAAGAGAGTAGAAATCGTAGAAGGAGAATGGGGGTTTCTCTCAGATCGATTAGGGTTTCATCGAAGAAGGAGAGCGCGGGAGTGATTCGAAGGAGAGGAGGCTAGGGTTTCAAACAGATCGAAGAGAGAGCGGGAGCTGTAGATGGGAGCCAGGATGCCAAAAGATAAGGAGAGGGGGGAAATGACCATTTTACCCTCAACTAAACAAGATGGAGAACGGGATCTGATCTCAGCCATTCGATCTGAATCAAACCAGATCGGACGGCTGATCACTCCCAGCTCAGATAAGGAGCTCAGCTCTCCATCTCTTAATAGACTAACTCTATATATATATATATATATATATATATATATATATATATATATAAAATTTACACGTGCTATGCACGTTTTAATAAATTTGTTTGTTTTTCAAGTAAAAACTTTGGCTTAGTGAGGACTCGAACCTGAGACCTCTTCATATTAATTATGTACGTGCGTTGCATGCGTTGATAGATTGACACTAAGTCTTACTCCCATTATAATATTAGAGATTATATATATACTAGTATTTTTCACGTGCGATGCATGTTTTGAAAATAGTTGGAGGATTTTCACGTGCAATATATGTGTTAAAAAATAGTTTTTGAGTTTGACGTGTGTTTGCATGTAACTGGAAAAAAGATTTTGAAGAAAAAGCTACGATTTGTACGTGTAATACATGTGTTTATAAGTAGAATTTGAGTTGTAAGTTTAACATATGAGTATGTTTGGTGTTAAAAATATTGAAATTTTATTTTGCACTTGCGTTGCACGTTTTAAATAGGTGAAATTTTGTTTGTTTGTTTGTTTGTTTTTGTTATAATTAATGGGAGAGTTTGAGTTGCACATACAATGTACGGGTTTGTATGTTGACAAATTACAACTCCAACTCTCCCATTATATCTAAAATATCTAATATCTAATATATATATATATATATATATATATATATATATATATATATATATATATATATATATATATATATAACTATTATAATGGGAGAGATGGGGTTCCAAACAAATAAACAATATTTTATTGTTTTTTTGTATGTGTGCAAACACGTGCAGCGCACGTGTTGGTAGGTTTTTTTTGTCCTTTTCCTTCCTCCTCCACGTGCATCGCACGTGCATCATACTAGATTTTTTCTTTTTTGTCCTTTTCCTTCCTCCTTCATGTGCATCGCACGTGCATCATACTAGTATATTATAATGGGAGAAGACCTTAGTGTCATTTGTCATTTTGTCATTCTACCAACATGTGCAACGCACGTACACACACACACGTATTTTTTACATACACACACACACACACACACACACACACACACATATATATATATATATATATAGGGGTCGGTTCGGGTGAGAACCAACCCTGGGGTGAGAACCTAAGGGCCTATCACAGCCATTCATCTGTGTAATCTTAACAGTCAAGATTTTTTAAAATTAAACAATAAGATTAATTAATTTTTGCTTTAAGATGTCAATCCCTTTAATTAAGGGATGGAGACCGCATAATAAAAGAAATAATTATAAATTGTCTTTTTTTGTGTGCGACGGTTAAGGCAAATTTGGTCAAACTGGAGAGAGAAATAATTTATTCCCGTAAAATATTGGAGAAGATTTTGTTTCCCAAATTAATAGCAACTGCAGAATCATTCACCATTTCGTTCCTTACAGTTACTGTTTATTACAGTTGCTATTTATAATTATTACAGTTGCTGTTTAAGTGGTCAGGTATTGCTGTATAATTATTTCAGTTGCTATTTATAATTATTACAGTTGCTATTTATAATTATTACAGTTGCTATTCGAGAAGATTTTGTATCCCAAATTAATAGCAACTGCAGAATCATCACCAATTCGTTCCTTCACCAATTCGTTCACTATATAGCAACTGACTGTATTGTAAGTAGATACAACTAGTGCATATTTTTGCAGGAATATATATATATATATATTGTTTGTTTATCAATTTGCAAACTTATGTTGTACATGCTGTCAGTTTTCATATAGCAACTGAATGTTTTTTGAATAGCAACTAACTGCATTGTACGTAGCAACAAAAATTTCATATTTAGCAACATTGTACGTAGCAACAAATGTTGTTCATCCTGATGAAGATTGTGGTTCGGCTGAAAATAAAATAAAAAAGGCAATATATGTTGCCTAATAATCTGTGATCTACATTCCTTTTAAATAAAATAAAAAAGGCAATATATGTTGCCTAATAATCTGTGATCTTTCATTCCTTTTATTACGCGGTCCTCATCCCTTAATTAAAGGGATTGACATCTTAATGCAAAAATTAATTAATCTTATTGTTTAATTTTAAAAAATCTTGACCGTTAAGATTACACAGATGAATGGCTGGGATAGGCCCTTAGGTTCTCACCCCAGGACATGGTTCTCACCCGAACCTTCTCCTATATATATATATATATATATATATATATATATATATATATATATATATATATACATATATAACTATTATAATGGGAGAGATGGGGTTCCAAACAAATAAACAATATTTTATTGTTTTTTTGTATGTGTGCAAACACGTGCAGCGCACGTGTTGATAGGGTTTTTTTGTCCTTTTCCTTCCTCCTCCACGTGCATCGCACGTGCATCATACTAGATTTTTTCTTTTTTGTCCTTTTCCTTCCTCCTTCATGTGCATCGCACGTGCATCATACTAGTATATTATAATGGGAGAAGACCTTAGTGTCATTTGTCATTTTGTCATTCTACCAACATGTGCAACGCACGTACACACACAGTATTTTTTACATACACACACACAGATATATATATATATATATATATATATATATATATATATATATATATATATATATATATATATATATATATATATATATATATATAATACACAAATGCGCGCGCGCGTGCCTACGGCACGTCTTCAGAACGATACATCATATGAAAATCCTTGTAAACAGTAAATCAACAATTATATAGCTCAAGTTTGAATAGTATGACAATAATTAGTTGTAAATAAAAGTCCATGTTTTCATTAGTATATGTTGAAAAATAATTATAAATTGGGGTATAAAAGTCAATATTTCCATAAGTGTGTGTGTGTATATATAGAGAGAAAAGTGAGCATCATATAGAGTACGAGGAAATTTTCCTCATACAAAGTGATTATACTCACTTGGTGGGGCCCTTATGGAAGATCTACTCCGTCCACCATGTTTATCATACTAATGGATGTATGTGTAGAAAAAATCAAGTGGTTTGGAGGTCATTCACCTATGCATCATGTGGTTGAAAAATGAACGATTTCAACAGTAATACAAATCGAACCACAAATTGGACCCACATGATGCATGGGTGAATGACCTCCAAACCACTTGATTTTTTCTACACATATATCTATTAGCATGATAAAAATAATGGACGGACTGGATCTTCTATAAGGGCCCCACCAAGTGAGTTTAATCACTTTGTATGAGGAAAATTTTCTCATACAAATATGAGACTCGCATTACTCACATATATATATATATAAGCCTTCCGTTGTGCACCACCTATGGTGCAAACGGCGTGTGCACTCGGTTTTCCCACCTTCGTATCGACGATCCGGATAGTTCACATTGATCTACACATCTAAAATAGTCTAAATATGTAAAATTAAATCATTTGAAATTCATTTGCCCATCTATTGAAGTATTATAAAATTGTATGATTAAAAATCATTGTTTTTGATAGTCACATGATGGATGGGCAAATGAATTTCGAATGATTTGATTTTACATATTTAGACTATTTTTGATGTGTAGATCAATGTGAACGGTTCGGATCGTCGATACGAAGACGGAAAGGCCGAGTGCACACGGAGGGTCGGTGCACAATGGAAGATTTTTCTATATATATATATATATATATATATATATAGAGAGAGAGAGAGAGAGAGTGTGTGTGTGTGTGTGTGTGTGTGTGTTAAATAAATAAAGGAGTTGTTTTGGGGGGATTTGAATTTGAGTTTTGGGGGGAAACTTTTGAGGGGGGGAGGGAGAATGTGTTTTGTGAGGTTATATCTGGGTATTTGATTTTGGGGGGATTGAAGAAGAGCCACTTGATAGCTTTCTTTGTGTTTTATTTTATATATATACTACGTTTGCCCATTGACATGTGCTTACAGCACGTTTTCGGAATGGTGTATCTGGTTTGATTATATAAAATAGTTTTTGTAACGCCCCTGCCCCTAGCTCAGACAATTTATACAATTTATAAGACAAATTAGATACTATGTAGTACAACTGCCTGCCACAGGCTGCCTCTCCAAAGGTGGTTAACCGGATTGGTGACTCTTGATCATAGGCTATTATATTTATATTATAGTATTTTTTTTAATTTAACCGATGTGGTACTGTTCATCACCTCCTTAAGAAATCAACAACGCTCAACAGTTCATGTGTTGTCTTTAAACCGTGCCCCCCCCCCCCCTCGAATACACACTATTCATTTATTAATCCATTTTATACACCATCTGTTTTATAACAAATGTCATCAACCATATACTTACCAAAGTACCATTGTATTATTTTTGCTAACAACCAACTTTAATATTTCAAATTATACATATATATATATATATAGTCTTTGAAAATTACGGGGTGTTACACCCACACCCCCCCTCCTTTTTCAGAAATCAGCGTCCTTGCTGAGCACGGGCATGCATAATCTAGTCCACTATCTCCTTTCTAGCCGTTGTGGAGCATCTGCTCTTCTATCCGCCCGATTATTCATGATCTCGGAATCCACCGCCCGATCAATCATAATCTCGAATTTAATTGAGCTGCCCTCCTATCCGCCCGACTATTATGATCCCGGAATCCACCGCCCGATCAATAACAGTCCCGAATTTAATTGAGGGCTCACCACAGTCCCGGAATACACCGCCCGACTGGTCTATAGTCCCGGAATCCTTCGCTCGACTATATAGACATGCCCCACACCCAGTGTCAAAAGTCGGGTCTGATACCATTTGTAACGCTCCTGTCCCTAGCTCAGACAATTTATACAATTTATAAGGCAAATTAGATACTATGTAGTACAACTGCCCACCACAGGCTGCCTCTCAAAATGTGGTTAACCGGATTGGTGACTCTTGATCATAGGCTATTATATTTATATTATATTATTTTTTATGTTCTAACCGATATGGTACTATTCATCAACTCCTTAACAAATCAACAACACTTAACAGTTCATGTGCTGCACACACACACTAATACACACTATTCATTTATTAATCCATTTATTCACCATCTGTTTTATAACAAATGCCATCAACCATATACTTACCAAAGTACCATTGTATTATTTTTGCTAACAGCCAATTTAAGTATATTTTTATATATATATATGTACTCTTTAAAAATTACAGGGTGTTACAGTTTTAGAGGTCCAGCAAATTAATTAAAGTACGAAACATATTGTATGAGGAAGCATCATATCTACCTTGAAGCTCAACAATCGCCTTCTTGATCATTAACTTGAATTTACCTAGAATGCATATATTTTGAAAGAAACACTGCAAAGTTTTTTTAAACTTCAGCATCACTTTTAGATGCTTGTAATAAGTATGTAAAGACATGATCATATATGTTTTATAGAGCTTACTCTAATCCCATAATCACTATGAGCATGTCTAAATACAATTGTAACCCAAGTGCAGGTGTGAAGGTATTTACAATACCAATAATCTAAACATTTGTTTGTCTAAGACTCAGTTTGCAATTGAAATACCTATTATTTTTATTTCAACCAAAATGTAATACACGAAGTTCTCAAAACTCTAATCCAAGCTAATCATTTTTTTAATCTTCACTTTGTCTCTCCATTGCACCTTATAAAAAAAATTAAACGGATCAATAACAAATTTACTTTAGTTATTTTTCTTGAGTGGAGAGTTTGCACCCTTCACTGGTAAACTCCAGTCATCCCAATCCTATATATCCAAACATACACTATATGTTATCCATGGTTTCTAATAACCAGTGAAGGAAACACTTCATGATAGTATATTCTCTTGTAGTAAAGAAATTAATGTCATATTTGCCAAGTTATTTTAGGTTGCTGATCAGGTTACTTGTCCTGCTATGGTTTGGAAGCCCAAATTGAGGCCACCAAATAATCAATCTCTCACTTGCGTATATCTTAAATCAAAACCAATAAAAACTCATTAAATAAATCACCAAATTAAAAAAATTTAAACCAAAAAAATAAAACAATCATACCTCTCTGAACTTAGATCTCATGCACACACAAAATTTGAGTCAGCAAAAAACTGAGTAATCCCCTGCACACAAAAAAAAAATTAGAATGAGAATTTGGTTAATGAAATGAAATTAGAGTCGTCGCATTGTATGTAGAGGCTCTCGATTCAGTGGAGGGCATTCGCCGATACGGAGTCGTTTAATATTTGCGCTCGAATTGGTGGAGGGGAGTCGCCGATACAGAATCAACAGTAGACCAAATATCGACGACGGCCTCTTTATTGAGGTTCGACACTGAATTTGGATTTGGATTTGCTTTGAGATTCGCGCTTGAGAGAACGATATAGTCTTCGCCAATGGAATGGAGGTGAAGGTTTAAGAAAATGGTTTTAAGGATTTGGAGTTAACGGCATAAAAACTCTAGGGAGAGAGAGAGAGAGAGAGAGAGAGATTGGAGTTCTGTGGTTTGAGAATTAGAGGGAGCAAACTGATCTGAATATGAGAGTGAAAGAGAGATAGAGAGAAATAATTAAATAAATAAAGGAGTTGTTTTTTTTGGAGGGGGGATTTGAATTTGAGTTTTTGGGGGAAACTTTTGGGGAGAAAAATGTCTTTTAGGAGCTTCGATCTGAACCATTGATTTCCTTACTATTGAAGGAGAGACACTTGATAGCTTTTCTTTGTGTTTTATTATATAGATGCAAAATACTTAAAATTTTAATATTAAAGACTCTAAATATTATATATAGTTTTGAGTAAATACAAAACAACATGCAAATAATTGTTTCATCCAAAATATTAAAGGTATTTATAAAGAAAAAAACAAGGAATAAATTAGTAAATCATAAACTCATACCATCGAATTTTTCATTAGATCAATGATCATTTTCGACTTTAACTTTCCCGAACCTAAAACTGTTCGTAACTTCTTTTTCTTTCTTTTTTATTTTGCATCCAGACAATATTATTGTAATTGTTCTTCCATACGTGAAATCGTGTGATTTGATCAAAAAAGTTTACCCATCTTCAATGCATTTCTTGGTCATTCTATTAAATTCTTCAATATTTTTTCCTACATATAGAATTAAGTAATTAGCTCTTGACCACTTTTAATATAAAATATTGAATGAATAAAGCCTAAGGATTTGCTAAAAATACTTATCTTCAAAGAATTTCAACTGAATGCCAAAAGAAAATACACAATAATAGGTTGAAAGCTTGTATATGCTTACTTAGTTACTTACTAATGTAGAAAGTATAAATCCATAGGAATTTATCTTCCGATCTCTTTCAAGGAATAGCAAGCTTGATGACCTGCTTGGATTATCTATTTAGATGGTTAATGCGGGTTGTAGGTATATGCACTATACGAGTAAGAAAATTCCTATATTGCTAGTGTGTATCAATTTTCCTCATAATGTATGTACATATCTACATATAACTTAATAATTACGTATACAATACATATCAGGTCATCCCTACCCTATGACATTCATGGAATTGGCACTCGTCCGCACTTTGCTAAAGGCGATATATTTGTTATAAGGACTTGCACTCTACGATCAAGGGACAGACAAAACCAAGAACAATAACAGCAGAATTAAATTCTATTAAAAAAAGACATTGGATTTTTTTTTAAATGGGGGTATCCTTATAACCATATGCATGGTTCGCTCAATACTAAATGGTTTAACACTTTACATATTTACTCAACTAATCAAGCAAAACCGAAAACAAAAAAAACCTTCAACACTACGAACATTAAATAGCTAAAGCCATGTGATTTAACAGAATGTACCTCGGATATATAGTAAAAGTTTTAAAGCCAAATGACATTTCAAATTCATAATGTATAGAACAAACCACCGGAGTTCAATTTATTTTTGAGAAACAACTACTATAGTTTAAGTGGCTTTTACTAACTAAAATAATGACTTTTTTAAAGATGGTGGCCATCTTTACAATATAACATTTCTCTGTCTCAAAATGGGTCAGGTACTACTCAGCCAATTCTGTACATAATTATCATCACATATTCAAAGAACTGTGTAAGATCTATTTAGTTAAGGGATGCCCATTGAAGAAGAAGATGATGTCGAATGGGTATCACATTCATTGAGATCGATGAATGTTCATAGCTCTTCCTCTGGCATCTTTGAACTATATGGGAGCAACTCGCGGTCCTCAATTAAATCCACAAGCTGCCCGCCATCCTTTTGGTCATGATCTGATATGATAACACCATTCAACTAATACTATCATAAGAATATGATTATATTGTTATTAGGGAGAAAAACATGCATATAAAAACATGTCTCTATCTCTGTATTGATTTGATTTCTAACCTAACAAGCTAAAGCAGTGCATGAGCTTCCACGACTTACATGACTTGAAAATTATTGAATGCCAGGGTGCTGATATAAACTTCGTACGTGCGATAAATGTAAAAGAGAAACCAGACACATCTTGCAGGTTTCTTGAGTTGTAGTTTACTACAAAACAAGTTCTTTCCTTGAGCACCCATTTTTTGTAGATGGTACATAACATGTTAATGTCTCTATCATTAATCTCCTAATAGCACTTAAACAAAATCTTAAAAAGCTTAGTAAAAAGATGCATGTTGTAGTATATTTATTTATATAAACTACTTGCTTTGATGAAGTACACACATTTTTTAGTTATAACGACAAGTATCCACTCATATAAGTAAGAGATCCATAATTCAAGTGTTTTTCAATTATAAAAATCAATTTTTTCAAACTTTATGTTGCTGTTTTGGTTGGAATAATATTTATTTTCAATCGTTAACATTTAAAAATTGTATTTTTATTAAAAAACAAACACACATGCATATAAATATTCATGGAAAATAGAATTAAACTTGCACGTGCACACGTGTGTCATCCCCTACCTTATGAATATACAACCCAAGATAATAAACCTTCAATCAGGCCAAGAAACTTAAATATGATCACAAATTGACTTCTAGCTATTCATAAAGAATCAAAAAAATAAAAAAAAAATTGTTCATAATCAACTCATTGTTCCTTTTGTTCATCACGCACATATCAGTATCATCAGAATTTTTTTTAAAAAAAAGAAGGAGGATACCAAGGGTGATTGGGATTGGGGGGGGGGGGGGTTGTCGGTGTTAGGCGTCGGATGCGGGCACGACTAGCAGTGGGGCGGCGCGTTGATCGAGGCAGCGGGAGGAGGCAAGGGGGTTTGTTACTTCTCTTCTTCTCTCTCTATGTTTGTTTCTCTTTTTTTCGAATTGGTGGCCGGTGTTCTCTGTTAGGATTTTTGGGGTTACATGGGGATCGTATAGAGAAAAGAGAAAGAGAGAAATTGCACGTGTAATACACGTTTCCATTAAGTTATTTAATCACAGCCGTTAATCCTCTAAATCAATACAACATATGAACGACTACGATTGTCTCCTGATAGATTTATTATTATTATTATTGCTTTTATAATAGAAATGGATATATCTATATAATAAAACACAAAGAAAGCTATCAAGTGGCTATCCTTCAATCCCCCAAAATCAAAGGCCCAGATATAACCTCACAAAACACCTCCCCCCCCCCCCCCCCCCCCCCCCCCCCCCCCCCCCCCCCCCCCCCCCCCCCCCCCCCCCCCCCCCCCCCCCCCCCCCACGCGCACGCACACACACACAAGTTTCTCCCCAAAACAACTCTTTTATTTATTTAATTATCTCTCTCCCTCTCTCCCATTAAAAAAATTAAGAAAATAAAATTTTAATTTTTTTTTATAAAAAAACTTAAAAAACAAAAAATTTTAAATTTTAAAAACTTTAAAAATAATTCAAAAAAGTCCAAAAATATCAAAAACTTATAAAAAATATAAAATTAAAAAAAAACAGAAAATATTTAATTTTTTAAAACAAATTTTATTAAAAAATTTAAAAAAAACTAAAAACATTTTTAAATAAAAAAAATACAGAAAATTTTGAAAATTTGAAAATTTAAAAATTTGAAAATTTGAAATGTTGAAAATCTCAAATCCAAATCCAAATTCAATGTCGAATCCCAATCAAGATGTCGTCACCGATAACTGATTCGCTGATGATTTCGTATCGGTGACTCCCCTCCACCAAATCGAGCGCGAATATCAAACAACTTCGTATCGGCGACTCCTCTCCACCGAATCGAGAGCCTTTATAAGCAATGCGACGACTCTAATTTCATCTCATCAACCCAATTCTCATTTCAATTTTAAATTTTGTGTGTAAGGGATTACTCAGTTTTTTGCTAACTCGAATTTTGTGTGTGCGTGAGATCTAAGTTCACAAATGTATGATTGTTTTATTTTTGGGTTTAAAAAATTTCAATTTAATGATTTCTTTGATGAGTTTTTTTATTGATTTTGATTTAAGGTGTACGCAAGTGAGAAATGAATTATTTGGTGGCCTCAATCTGGGCTTTCAAACCATAGCAGGACAGGTAAGCTGACCAGCAACCTAAAATAACTTGGCAAATATGCAACATTAATTTCTTTACTACAAGAAAAATACTGTCGTGAAGTGTTCTCTTCACTGGTTATTAGAAACCATGGATAATATAACATATAAGAACTTTTAGTGTGTGTTTGGATATATAGGATTGGGATGACTGGAGTTTACTAGTGAAGGGTGCGAACTCTCCACTCAAGAAAGACAACTAAAGTAATTTGTTATTTATCCATTTTGATTTTTTTTATAAAGTGCAATTGGGAGACAAAAGCGGCGATAAAAGAAATGAATCGCTTGGATTGGAGTTTTGAGAACTTCATGTATTTCATTTTGGTTGAAATAATAATAAGAGGTATTTTTATTGCAAACTGAGTCTCAGACAAACAAATATTTAGATTATCAGTATCGTAGATACCTTCACACTTGCACTTGCATTACTGTTGTATTTATACATGCTCATAGTGGTTATGAGATTAGAGTAATATCTATAAAACTTATATGATAATATCCTTGCATAACGATTACAAACATCTAAAAGCGATGCTTAAGTTAAAAAAAACTCTATGCAGTGTTTCCAGCAAACTATATGCATTCCAAGTAAGTTGAAGTTAATGATCAAGAAGGCGATGGTTGAGCTTAAAGGTAGATACATTGCTTTCTTATATAATATGTTTGCTACTTCAATTAATTTGCTGGACCTCCATGATTATTATATATAATCAAATCAGGTGCACCATTCCGAAAACGTGTCATGAGATGGTGAGGAGAGGCCCTTATCGTGAGCAAAAGATCTTAGCCATTGGATCCTGATCGGGCGGTTGTTGTTTCTCCCGCTCTTCTCCAATATTCTCACTAGTAGTTTACACGTGCGATGCACGTCCTAATAAATATAGTTTTTTTAAAAGTAAAAATTCAGATGTAGTCTAAATTCATTTACAATAGTTATTCACGTGCGTTGCACAGGTTGGTAGATGGACAAATTACACTAAGGCCTTCTCCCATTATAGTTGTAGAGATGGGTATTTTCGTCAATTATCCTCGCAACTCATGCCCTTCTCTCTCTTTGATTCATCTCATTTCAAACCCCAAACCCGATCCCCAATTTCCTCATCACCTCCAAACCCTAGCTCCCCTCAATCTCCCCCTCCGCCGTCATCCACCCCAAATCCAACGAAACCCTAGCTCCACCGTCTCTAGCCTCCACTACCCACTGCCTAACCCAAAGCTCCACCTTCGAAACCATAACCTCCACTCTCCATCTCTACCCAGCGCCGCCACCAATCGACCTCACACAGCTCTCAAGCTCGCCACTGCCACTGCCCGACTCCCCTCTCCCCCGACACCTTCGACGCTCCTCTCTCAAGGCTCAGATTTGGGTCAGGTAATTTTGGGTTCTTCGTTCTTGATGTTGATCAGAAATTGTTGTTATCTTCTTTTGAATATCGGTATATTTATATCTGTTGTCGACGACCTACACCTCCACTTCCATCTCCATCCTCCACAGTATATTTAGATTTGTTGTTTTAGATTCAAACCAAACGGACTCTAAGTTCTTTCAAAATTGACTATTTGCTCATCTCCTAAAGATATTGCAGAAATGTTTGTGATTGAGTAATTAGCGCTACGAACGAATGAATCAAATTGAATTGGAAAATGGAAAGATTTGTGCAAGTTATACGTTTCATCACCACTTTGTATGAAATCATTAGGTATGAATATGTCAGATACCTGTGCCTCCATTGGTGAAACAATCTCACATTTTTTTGTTTTTTTTACCGACACAGAAAATATTTTGTTACAAATGAACAAGATATTGAGAACTAGATCTCATGATAAGCTTTGTGTGAACTTCTTATATTGCCATTACATGGATAATCCAAACTGTTCACATTGTTTAGAATGACCAAATTAGTTTAAATATGTAAAATTAAGTTATTTGAAATTCATTTATCCATCCATCATGTCATTATAAAAAATAATGATATTCAACAACACAATTTGTAATACATTAAGGCATAGACAAACAAATATCAAATAACTTGATTTCTCATATGTGGATTAATTTATACGTATAGATCAAAATGAACTGTTCATATTTTTCAATTTATACCCCCCAAAAAATTCACACGTGCTTCTCACCGAATGAGTTCTCACAATAGTCATATATATATATAAAACGAAAATATGAATAAATATGTTCAACAAATATCTGGACCATGGATTTTATATTTCTAAAATAAATCTTAGCCATCCAAATCTCTAATTAATCTGGGCCATTCAAATCCCTTATATATTTATATGGGTCATTCAAATCCCTTATATATTATCTATAATAATCTATAACTATTATAATGTTAGAGTTGGAGTTGTCGTTTGTAAATCTACCAACTTACGTGCATGACCCGTGCATAACTAATATAAAGGAGGTTGTAAGTACATCGAAATTTGTATACTTTAAAAAATATATTTATTAAGGTGTGCATTACACATGTAAATTACTATTAACTATTATAATGAGAGAGTTGGAGTTGTCGTTTATAAATCTACCAACTTACGTACATTGCCTTTGCATAACTAATATAAAAGAGTTACCAGGTTCGAGGCCAGACTACATCGGAATTTTTTACTTAAAAAATATATTTTTATTAAGACATGCATCACACCTGTAAATTAATAATATTTATATAATTAAAATCCCGAATTCTCCAATCTTTCTCAAAACCCAAACATAACAGCTGCAATGTTTTCTCGATTTCCCCTCAAAATGGGCCACTTTTGAAAACAATTTCCAAAATAGACCATTTTCGAAACTAATTCCAAAGATAGACCAGTTCTCATAGGCCGCAGTTGCAAACTGCATCCTGCTCGAAACCGCGGCCATTTCAGAAATGTGTTTTTTTCGAGGCCGCAGTTCCCATTCGCAGCCTTAGTTCGTTTCATATTTGGGCTAGAGAGACTTCGAAACTTAGACAATTTTTTCTAAGTAAAAATGCCTTAAATATAGGCTGCAAATCCCAATTGCGGCCTAAGTATAACATAGGTCGCAGTTCATCAGATTTTTTTTCCCTATGTAAATAATAATAATATATTTAGGTGACCTCTGTTATATTTAGGCTGCAGTTGGGAACTACGGCCTCGAAAAAAAACACATTTTTGAAGAGCCCGCAATTCACTATCGAACATGCCCCACTTTGCAACTGCGGCCTATGAGGATTGGTCTCTTCGCAATTTGTTTCGAAAGTGGTATATTTTGAAAATTAGTTTTTAAAAATGGGGTGTCTGGTTGGTTGTAAAATATTACTATGGTTGTAAGATTATATCAGAAAAATATATGTGCATTTGAGTTCTAAAGAAGTGATTTGGTTGGATGTAATTTTATTGTATTGTAGAATAGAGACGAAAGATAAAGAAATTTAATATAGACGGTTATGTGGGATTATTTGATTGGATAGAGTAAAAAAGTAGGAGAGAGAAATAATATAAAATGCTATAGTAGCCTTACAGTACTCTTACAGCCACTTTTAGCTGAGGTTCGCTATTTTTCTTCGGATTTTTTTTGGGTGCTACTGTAGTGCAGCACTACAGTAGAAAAACATTTCCAATCAATTTCGCGTCGAACAAACCCGGTAAACAGTAAAAATTTATGGATTTTAAATCCAACACGCCACTTACCGACATCCAAACACCCCCAAAAGTGGCCCATTTCGGGAAAAAAAATCATATTTTCTCTCCCGACTTCTTATTAAAATCCCAATCTCTCAAAACCCCAACCCGAACTCCAATTCCACTCCCAATACCGACGCCTCTCCTCGAAACCCCCAATCCCGCCGATCCTACCAACCCTAACCCTTATCTAGTTCCTCCGCCGCCACCGTTCACCCTATCTTTCCGTCCCCTCGAAATCGCTCTCCCATCACCGAAGCACAGCCTCTCTCAGCCTCATCCCCTGTTCGCCATTGCCACCTTATTCCTCGCCACGTCAGCCTATCCCGACCCTCATAAAAAACGGTGAGTTTTTTTTGTTATGGGTTTAATTTGATAGATAAATTTGTTATTATTCTGCTCTTATTTGGATTATCCTGTAGCCTAAACTTACCGTAGGCTCTTTGCTTTATGTACTAAGACAGATTTCGTTTTATTTTAATATTGGCCCTGAGTTTTGTATTCTAACTTTTCTCACTAAAAAGTGTAATTATTTGTTTATGCTTATCGTTCTCATAGAAGACAATTGTTCTGTGAGATTCTAGATGTACCATATCAAGTTCAATAGAATTTCTTGCCAAAAGTTGAATGAAGAAATTGTGTTATGAAAGAACCTGTTTTGTCATAGATGTCATACGGAGCGGGAAATAGTTGGTGAAGCTCCGTCTCAATTAAGTCAGAGACTATAAGCATAAACACCTGTGCAACTGGGTTAAAGCACATGTAAGGAAGAAAATTAAGCGTGTATATATATATATTTCCTGAGTTGTGAATGAAGTATATTTATTGATCCTTTTATTTTTATTCAAAACAGGTAAACTCTTCGCATTTTGAATCTCCTGTTGGTTACTTCCCCGAAGTTTGGATTGATCCCGTGATTTGTTTTCTCAGGTGAGCTTTCTGTTCCAACAACCGTTGTGTCTTTGTACAAGATAGGTGTCCAAGGGTCGGGTTGGCTCATGAGGCTTCAAACTTTTGGTTGGTGATGCCTTCAAAGGAAAGTTGATTTATTGATGGTTGATTGTATTTGTTATAAATGGGATTTCATGCATTTGTTATAAATGGGATTTCATGCATGGAAACCTTAGGAGCAAAGGTCTGATTTGAACTTTGATTGCTCTTCGCTGCAGGTAAGTGATATATCCATCGTGTATGTTTCACTTGCATTGCTTTATTAAATTGTTATCTGTACATTACTTGCAAATTTTCTTTTAGTTAGTTAAATACATCCAGTTTTAACTAAAACTACATTTGTCAATTCTTCATTTTTATAGTTGCTTGGTACCCATGTCTAATCATTGTTTCACTAGGGCGGCAGAAGTATTTTTCTCTTGGAGATCTTGATATGGTCTAATTGGTGCATCACCATAGTAGGTTACAATGGGGAAATCTAGATTAGTTTCTCATCTTGGTCAATCTTTAGTTGAATCTATCTCATTCAGCATTCAGCTTGGACTGTATATTAAAAACACTTAAGGTTTCTCACAACTACCTACATAAAAACATGATTAATAATATTGAATGAGTCCTACTCATGCGTCATTGAAAACTTATCTCTTTTGTATTTTCCAATTTTTATTGCTTTGATTTTTGGCTTGCACACAAGAATAAAATCAATTCAAGAAGCTAACTTAGAAATTTAAAAGTAGGAATTAATGATTGGTTCATGTGTGCATGGGTTTACGTATGTGTATATGGCTAGGAGAAAATGTGTATATGTGTTTGTATGTATGTATGCGCATATCTTTTATATTTATATAAACGGGTAAACGTGTAGGAACACATTCAACGGCACATTATTTCTACCTTTACCCTACCCATGGTAAAAATCTCCACCCATATCAGTGTTACCGGGTTCATAGTTTGTTTCCATTCATGGTACGAGGTATGGGATCATGATATAATACCTTACGTGATACATGGTATGGAGCGGGGTAGGATGAGTTGGGGCTCTCATTTCATTAATATGTGTGTGCGTGTGTATAGAAATAGGACAGAGAAAATTAATATGTAGAAGTAGTAGTTAATCACTTAATTGACTAAGTCAAATTTGTAGTTTGAAGAATATGGGTGTGCTAAATGCAAGTGTGTTTTGTCTATCTAGCATGTTAACTAGAATAGGAGAATGTTAGTTGGTGAAACGTACAGAATAATGCTACCCGTGTTTGCGAGAAGTACAAGCAAATCTTGCTTCCCATATTCTTGAATTCGATTGATTTTATTTACGGTTTGGTTTAGTAGGTCTTTTATTGCTCTTCTCATCCCATGCAAATAAATCATCGAGGACTACAAGTACAACCAGAGCTTGTGTCACATATGATAATGTTTGCTGTTATACATGATATTTTGCTTTTAATTGTAACTAGAGTCCTCTTCTTTGTTGATCTGTACAACTTATATGATGCTATACAAACCTTCTCGATTGTGTACATTCTATTCTAATCATAACCCGTGTTGTTTTATCTACTAATAGAAATCAATCGTATTGCTTAACGTTGGATATGTGAACATGACAATATTTGTAAGATGACACAAGTGTTAGGGATCTAGCACACCGATCAAATTGTTGCAAGTAAGAACAAAGGTGATTTTTGTGTTCCCTATTTGGAAGGCCACTTAAGAGAGAGAAACTTAATCAGAAAGAAGTACAAACTAATACAACCTTAACTCCCTTATGCAGATTGTGTTGGATTTCTTTTCATAATCCTCCTCTTTTGCACTAATAGAACTTATTTTCTATATGATTTAAAAACTTGAGCATCATTATATTTGATATTCTGTTCAGTATAGTTCAGTATTTAATAAATGCTTTACTTGTTCATTTGCCTAATAGTCATTATTCAGCATTTATTTGCCTAATAATTATTTACATGTTATTTTGAATTTTCTCAAGACTAGATATAATATTTAGTGGCTTTAATGTTAAATTTTTAAAGTAGTTTGTGCACATAATTAATATATAGTGATCAACTTGGTATGAATTTTCTTAATGAAGTTTTATAAGTTTTTTTTTTATATCTTGTCTCATTCAACATTTGTAGGAGAATTCTTCTATGATTGATCTTCTCCTTAACACAACATTGTTAAAATATTCAACTGACACGTCAACCAAGCAACGTGCACTTGGTCCACGGCAAATTTCAACTAGTATATATATATATATATATATATATATATATATATATATACATACTACGTTTGCCCTACGGCATGTCTTCGGAATGATGTAGCATATGGAAAGCCATATAAACATTAAAATATACCATATAATTCTTGACTCTTTCAAAGAGTAGGGGATACATTTACTTTTCAGCATTTCGGATGCATGAATCTGAAACTTCCATCATGATGTTCAAGCTTGAATAGTGAGAATAAAAGTTCATGTTTTCATCAGCATATGCTGAAAAATAATTATAAATGGGTGTAAAATCCAACTTCTTAGAACTTCGAGGGTGCAAAATGATGAAATTTAACTTTTGAGAAAATATTTGCTACTTTCAGTGTAACTTTAAAGGTTGAAATTTGCCCAACTAAATATCCATTTAAAGCTTCTATTGCATTTGAAAGCAATCAGAAAACTCAGTGAAATTTTCTACATGAGCAATCAAAAGAAGCATAAAAAGTTTGAAAAATTCAGAAACCTGACAATCTAAATTTCGGGGTTTGGAGAGAGATATATCCATTTAAATATTCCATTGCATTTGAAATCAATCATGGAACTCAGTGAATTTTTTACATGAGCAATCAAAAGAAGATAAAAAATATGAAGAATCCGGAAATTTACAAACATGAAATTTGAAATCTAAATTTATGGGCAGGGGGAGAGAACGAGGGAGGGTGAAATCTGAAAAGTGGAGATGAGAGAGATAATAATAAAGTGATGAAAATTTTTGTTATTTGGAGGGGGGGAGAAATAGTTTTTGGGAAGAACTTTTTTTTGGGGGGGGGGAATGTCTTTTGGGAGGGTTAATGACTTAATGTGATTCATTAATTTTGTTTCAATTGAAGGAGATCCACTCGATAGCTTTTTTTCAAATTGCCTTGTCATATATATATATATATATAGCCATGATCTAGTGAGAACTCTCATTTGGTGAGAACCGCGCGAGAACTAGTGAGAATTTTCATTTGAGAACCGCGTGAGAACTTTTGTTTGAGACATTAGTTGAAAGATCTGAACCGTCAGTTTTGATCTACATGACTAAATTAGTCTATGTATGAGATATCAAGTTGTTTGAGATCCGTTTGCCCATGCATTGAAGTGTTACAAATTGTATGGCTGAAAATCATTATTTTTTTTATAATGACATGACGCATGGAAAATTGAATGTCAAATGACTTGATTTTAATTTTATATTTCTATATTAATTTAGTCATGTTAAACAATGTGAACGGTTTAGATCATCCATAGGATGGATATGCGTGGAGTTCTGATGAAGCTTATCGTGAGAATAGTTTTCACCCGATCGCTTTCCTATATATATATATATATATATATATATATATCACATTTAGATGCCGTTTTAAATGTGTAATTGATAAATTAGACTATTTAAAATGATTGCTTATGTCGCAAACTTGCCAAATACTGTAATGCTAGTAGGGAACTAACCAAGATAAACAGAAGATGCAGACTCCAAAAAAATAATGCACGAAAGGTAGTGCTTAGATACCATATTGATTGACAGTATCGCAAAGAAAAAGGAATATGGATGCCAACATCAATTTGTCATCTGCCACCAAAAAGAATTGAGACAGTCCTGTGGGCCTGAGCTGAGTACAAATGAAAGATTCTCGTGTCAGCTTACATTTCTTGCACATTTTACCTTTATCCTCTCATTCATCAAGGGAAAATAATTATGTCAATAGAGCAAACTATGAAAAAAAAAACAAAAAAAAACATGGAAACAAAGAGGAATGGAGCCTTGAAAGATTTTATTTTGGGGGCAGAAGAAGCCTTGAAAGATTTGAGTGACGAAATATACACTCTTCAGCCAAATTGAGCTCCATTTTTGTTTGCTTTATGTAAATATGTGATGAAATACTTTGTAATTATGACTATAACTGAAGAATATATTATAGCAAGTCAATAAATTTTGATACAAGATGAAGATATTGGTCGGAGTTACTGACATGGAAAGAATGTTGATAGCTATGTTTCGGGTGATAAGAATAGGCTTTATTTTATGTAAGTGGCCATTGATAAACTCTGCAATAAATTATACAAATCAATCAAGTATTGCTTAGAGAGAGAAACTTGGATGCAAAACATGAAAATGCCTTCTAGTGCTATTTGTGTCATCAATCTCTGAGTTCACTTCCAACCAAAATAATCACAAATTATTTCTCTTTTAAATGAAATAATCACATACTAATGATTGAAGGAAATAATGGAATGACTAGCATATATAAAGGTAATATTGCTAAATTGCTTTAGTTTAGAATTTATCCGGCAAACAACTAAAGCTGTCGAGGGTACTAAAAAGAGTTCTAGTTTATCATGTGCCATGTAAGACAGACTACACAGGATAAGAAAATCAAGGCTGCAGATTGACATTTGATCCAGGGCATACTTTGTTGAGAAGATAGTTTCTAAAGATTATGTCGAGGGCCTCGATCACCTAGGACACCAGAATTTTTAAATATATTTTTACTTTCATTTTGACAGTGAAGAGCTAGATAGATGAAGGGAAAGTGAGAAACAACGGTAGAGATTGCATCCTATTATCCTGCATAGCCTCAAAGAGGAATAGAAACATACTGTAGAACTATCATAGCAACCTCCCCAAAGACAAATGAAAAAGCAGTGCATATTCAGTATATTCAGATAAAAAATATAGAGGGAAGTTATTCTCACCTGCCACCCCTTGCGCTATCTATCAAAACCCAATCCACTAAAGAATCAGCTTTCTCGGGAACACGGTTGAGAAGGTTCCCATTCTCATCAGCATGGTAGGCTTCATTTATCCATCTCATCGCTTTACCATCTCAGTGGTAAAAACCTACTTCATACTTGAAGTGTGTCATTAATTTTATTGGATAAACTAATTTAGTATTCCTTCATTAAAAAGAATAAGATGAAAATAAAATGGATTCCTAGGCTCCTAGCAAAACCTATCAAGATTGATGATTTCAACCCTTTGTACTTGAGATTTTTATTTCAATCTTGGTAAGCAAAATTATTCCATCTTGTAAAGTATACTGTAAAAAAGTTTTCAGATTTGTTTGCCTGTTGCCTACCACCTGTTTATGACAATGCCACACTGAGTTCAGAAATGGAAGAATGAGGTTAATATGTTTTCATTCTCTTGTTGTTTTAGCAGGGTTTAGCGAGGATGTCAGTGACTAGCATCGGCATAATTCCATATGTTAGATTCAAATTGGTGCACCAGAATGGTAATAGCGTTTCGAATTCTTTGTTTCTAGCATGTATTCTGGTTCCAGTATATTGGTTGCTTGGAAGTAGAATTATGCTATATTTTTTACATAGAGATAGGAGGATATGAACTATAGTTTAATCTTTACTCGAGCTATTTCAACTCCAAACATGGTGTCGAACTCACCAAAGTTCGGGAATGTTGTACTCAAATACATGATCCTGAATTGGTCGCCTTATCTCAGTTGAACTCAACGTAAATGAGGCTAGTCTGAACTATTTAATTTATAGGTTTGACTTGCCAATTCAATTAATTTAAGTATCTAGTTTTGATTCTGTATACGTGATACAGATTATAATAGCCAATCTACAAAGATCTGGGATGAAGACTGGGATGAAAACTGATGTTTATTTGTCGTGACTGTTGTTGTTCATCTGATTATTATGAGTTATTATTATCTCTTATCTTCAGTTATCTATCGACTTTAACTTCAGATTTTCACAATGGACCAGTGAACTCTCCACTGCGTCTCAAGGCAGTCAAGGTTTCTGCCTCTCTATCTCGTTCTGCAGAAAGTTATGAAAATGAGTCCACAGAGATCCACCTAAAAGTCAAAATGTGCGGCATCACCTCTCCTAGAGATGCAGAATTGGCTGCTAATGCTGGTGCCAACCTTATTGGGATGATACTTTGGCCGAACTCAAAACGTTCTGTTTCAATTGGTGTGGCAAAAGAGATTTCTAAAGTTGCTCGAGATTGTGGGGCTGACCCAGTTGGAGTGTTTGTGGATGATGATATGAGCACAATACTGCGAGTTGCAGATTCAACTAGCCTCAAGTTTGTACAAGTATTTAAGTTAACCTAGTTAATATTTATCATCCAGTCGAGCTATTTGTATGCGTATGTACTTACTCTGCATGTATTTCTGCAGCTTCATGGGGATGGTTCTCGCTCGTCACTGTCGGAGTTGCTTAAATTGAAGCGCATTATATATGTCCTTCATACTGATGAGAATGGGAACCTTCTCAACCGTGTTCCCGAGGAAGCTGATTCTTTAGTCGACTGGGTTTTGGTAGATAGCGCAAAGGGTGGCAGGTGAGAAACTTCCCTCTATATTCTTTATCTTATGAAAACTAACTTTTATCATACAATTGCAAAAGGCTTTAGATTGTAGATGAAAAGAAACAGTAAGCCAAACATATCTTTAAACTTTAGTAAACTCCATAAGGAGCTGTGTTAGTATGCTTGTATGGACGAATGATCATGTTAGATTTCAAATTGGTGACACATGTAATTCATATGCACTCTTAACCATCACATAGTAAATACTCATTCATTATTTTTTCTCACATTGTAGTTAGCGTAACTTTTCATTTTCATACACACATAAGAAGTTTGAATTTGATGGAGCATGTAGTCCATTAACACCTTAGATAGATGGTAGATAAATCAGTCAAGTCATTTATTGTGAATAACTTTTTTTTATAGATTGTAGCTGAATTGATTTTTATATTGAACATACATTTTTTGTGTTTTATGGACAACATGGTCCAAATAATTCGAGCCCCACGTAATGAGTTTGTATTTGGTGGACCATGCAGTCCACTAACATCTAAAAGTGTGATTGATAAACTAGTTAAATCATTATTGTAACCGCTTTATCACTATATGAGTTGATTTTTATATTTATTTTTTGTCATTTGGCTGTAACCGATTACATGTGGTGAGGTTTCCAACATCCCAATTAGTTTTGCTTTAGGTCGGAAGTGAACCTTGGAACTTGCACTTGAAAAAATGAGTCTCATTATTTGTATTATAAGTATTTAACAATTGACTTTTGTATTGATAATATGTAGTGTTAATTGTACTATTTTTCATGTTCTACTTTCATACTATAAGACTCAAAAAAGTAGTGCTCACAAGCAATTAATGCAATAATGTTTTACATGGACTCCACCCTCTTGAGTATAGGAATACCAAAATAATAAAGAAAAAAAGTAGTACACTAACATCCCCTGATAATTTGTTTTGGTGTTCTATGAACCACATGGTCCAGGTGGATTTGTCATGCAACCTATTAACACCAAAATAGATGGTAGATGTAGCTAAAGGTGACAATGGGCCGGGCTTGAGCCCGGACCTTTACAAACCCGAGCCCGTCATGAAAACTTTTGTTGGGGGTCCAAGCCCGACCCGCTTTTGGGTTGGGTTGCAGAATTCAGGCTTAAGCCCGGGTCCGAATAAAACCAAAAGGCCCAAGTCCGGCTCGATTCTATATGAAGGAATCCAAAGTATTTCACACCGTATTCATGACTGCAAATCAAAACCCAAAATTTTCTAACCATAATTAAACACAATTTGATTTTTATAACAAATTAACGGAAACTTCCGAATGGGTATCAATAAAAAATCAGTTGATTTGATTACCGTGAAGATTTCAATTGCATTGAGTCGGTTTTCTGTTGAACCACCGTTGCATATGGTGTGAAACAGAGGAAGACGAAGAAGATTCACAGTTTGAGGAGGAATCTGAAGGGAGCCCGAGAACGCTTATAGATTTGTGCTACAAAAACGAGAGAAGACTTTAGGATCTTCTAACTTAAATCTTTCTTTTTCTTCTTCTTCTTCTTCTTCTTTGTGCTACAAAAACGAGAGAAGACTTTAGGATCTTCTAACTAACTTAAATCTCTTCTTCTCTGTTCTTTCTAAAACCCAAGAGGAGAGTGAGATAGCAGAGCTTGGGACATCTTCTTCTTCTTCTCTGTTCATCCTAAAACCCAAGAGGAGAGTGAGATAGCAGAGCTTGGGACATGGGAGGTGTTCTTGTAGAGTCTTGAATTAATTTGGAATTAAATTAATTAATTAATTTAGGGGAGGAAAGTGTGGGGATGAGCTGGCATCCGTTGGACTTCTTTCTTTTCCCCATAAATAGATGCTATGGCCATGATGTGTATGGTATGTATGTATGTATGGTGGAATGGGGCCCACATGATGCGGTTTTTCACAATAAGTAGCGATCCTGGGTCGGTTTCGGGTCGGACATATACAAACCTGAACCCGACCCGAAAATTAATTTGGGCTCAACTATTGGGCCTGGGTTCGAAAATTTAGAAAACATCCAGGTCCGTATCCTACTAAAAACGGGTCAGATTTGGTCAGGCTCGGCTCGGGTTTGGGTCAATTGTCAGTCTTAGATGTAGTCATCCCATACTAACTCTTTTGATATTAACAAAAAAAGGTTTGATCACTAGCTAAATTTAACTTTTATATTGACATTTTTTTTTATGTTTTGTAAATCACATGGCTCGTACAAATTATAGACCCATGTGACATGGTGTCTAATAAAGATAGTGTGGTCATAATTAAGGCCAATCTTCTTCTTTCCACGATAATGATTGTTTTCTGTTACTGCTAATTTTTATGTGGGAGCAAACATATATTGTGAATTCTTTTAATGAAAACAATAAAGATTTGACCTTTACTTTTCGCCGATGTTGACCATCATAAACTGTTTTTGACTCTGAGATCTGACTATCGGGGATAGATGTGATCGCTCTGATTGACCTGCAAAACAATATGAAATACCGGGGTTGGCCCTGACGACAGACCCTTCAATGCCCAAGTTAGAAAATTCAGAAGATAAGAAGAGTTTTGAGAGCTGAAATTGCGATTACCTGGTTTTTGAAGAGGTCATGAAATATTTGTAGTCGTTGGAGGCCAGTTTCAAGATATTGGATTTATCTCTACTTCCCTGGTGTTTTGATAATATTGGTTATCTCTTCTTCATGAGAAAATAGAGTCAGGACTCTTCTCTTAATTAAGAGATTGAGTTTTCAAACCCTTTATTATGCATGGAGAGATAGAAGTAGTTGCCCTCTAGGGATAGGGGGTTTAAACTAGCTTCTTCGGATGAATCTGGACTTCTTTGCGTTAGACCTGCTTTGGCGGCCTCTTATTGCAGGCCGAATCGGGTCAATGAGCCTGAAAGTGGCCAAACTTCTTCTATCGGGCATGTATCTGCTGAAACTTTGACCCTTGAGAGATTTAGGATTCGTGTCCGATTTGAACGGCTCCAATTTGGTTCAATTTTTACCCATATCATTTTTCAGTATAACATGTTTATATAGTCTCTACAAGAGTCTGATTTTTCTTTTCAAAGAAAAAAGTGATTTTGATCATAACAATATGTATTATAATAAAAAATATTAGTTATTACTAAGAAGCATTTACCTAGTTTTATATTAGTGTTGCTGCTGATTTTGGTGTGGGAGTAAACGGATGAATTTGTGGATTCTTTTGAAAACAATAAAGCAAACCTGTTGACCTTCACCGACGTTTGACTGGTTTCTTGCCGCTGCTGTTTGACCTGCAAAAAAGTTCGATACACCGGGATGGATCTCGACGACGAACCCTCCGACGCTCTTGTCAGTAATCAAGAAGATTATGAAAGAGCTTTATGTGAAAAAAGATTGATTACCTTGTTATGGTGGGGAGAGAGGGATATTTATAGTCGCTTTAGGGACCCGTTTCGAGATAAAAGGATGTATCTCTACTTTCCAGTGTTTTTGGATAAGATGTAGAGTTTAAATCGTTTCATAGAGATAACCATGAATTTGAATTACTCTTTATCCATCTGGGTTGGTTTGTAACGGGTTGCTACTCATACCCAGTAGGACAGATCCGTTTATGGGTTATTGGGCTTTGAAGAAAGACCCAGTTTCCATTTCAGACCTGTTTATAGGTGAAGTTACTGTTTTACCCCTGAGAGCTTTAAGATTCGTGTTCGATTTGAACGGTTCCGATTTAATCCTAATCTTAGCCATATCACGAGTCCCCACCCCTAGAGACTGAATTTTACAGTCTTTGAGGAGCAGTTTTGTTGTTCTAATGGCGTACAAGATTTTATTGGAGTTCTTAAGGGAGTTTGGATCTTGTTCGAGGTGTAACGGTGTCAATCTGAGTTTGTAAAATATCCAAAATTATTCTCAGAATTTCTAGATTTTTTGTGATTTTTCCAGATTTTCCAGATTTTTCCCGATTTTTAATCATTTTTTGAAGATTTTATTCAATTTCCGAATTTAAATAATTAATTATCGAAAATTTTAATTAATTATTCTAATTTAATAATTATTATTTTCAGAATTTAAAATTTATTTTCCGAATTAATAATTATTTTTAGAATTTTTTAATTATTTTTTTGATTTTTAATTAATTGTTCAGATTTTTTAAATAATTAATTCAATTAAATAAATAAACAAATAAATTAAATATTACCTGTACACGTGGCGCAATCCTGTGCGTTGATCGCGATCAGAGGGCGCGCATCTCAAAACGAGGTGTTTTCCCCAATTACAGGGTCGGTAGCTCGGATCCCATCGCCGACCCACCAGGTGAAGCCACGTGGCTGGTCAACGTTGATCGTTGACCGCCACGTGGCACTCCCTCCCTCCGTCTCTGCCTTCTTCCTTTTGACTTTGACATCTTCTTTCTCCTTCGGCTTCTTCTGACTTATTCCCTTGCCTTCCTCCTTCGATCTCTTCGACATTCGGAGGATGAGCGGAGGGGAAGCTTCGACGAGGGAGGAGCGTGGCAAGGAGTTCGACGAGGCGGTTGAAGGTCGACGAAGAGGGAGTGGTTGGAGCTCAGAGTTTGCAATGGAGCGGAGGATGAGCGGAGGGGAAGCTTCGACGAGGGAGGAGCGTGGCGAGGAGTAGAGCTCGACGGAGCTCTCTTGAGGGCGGTGGTAGAGCTCGAGCTCGCAGAGCTCGATGGCGATGGGTTCTGGCGTCGAGGTAGCTCGGCATTGGAGAGGAGCTCAGCGGAAAGGAGCTTGTCGGAGCTCGGCGACGTCGGCGTGTAGCTCGGCACAAGAAAGAGCTTTGACTAATGGAGGAGCTCGGCAAGGCGATGGGTTTTCGAAGCTCAGTCGATGGGGTTTTGAAGGAGAAGAGTTGGAGCTCGGATGGGAGTTGGAGCTCGGCGACGACTGAGGGGAGGTGGGTTCGAGCTCGGCGGGGAGCAGCTCGACGAGGAGGAAGCACGGCGAGGGTGATAGTGAAGCTCGGCATGGAGCTCGATGGAGATGGAGCTCGTTATTGGAGCTCGAACCTGTGTGGTGGTGGAGCTCGGTTGCAGCTTGGAGTTGGGGCTCGAGCTCGACGAAGAGGTGGTAGAGCTTGATCGGAGCTCGATGACGACCAAGCTATGGCAGAGCTTGACGATGGCGAGGCTATGGCGGAGCTCGGTGATGGCGAGGCTGTGGCGGAGCTCGGTGAAGGCGAGGCTGTGGCGGAGCTCGGTGAAGGAGAGCTCGACGTGGGCTTTTGGCTGGAAAATATTCGAGAAGAGGATGGAGGGGGGTTTGTGGGTTTGGGTCCATAACGGGTCCGAACGTAACCCATTAACCCCTTAATCTCTCCCTTTTTTTGTTTGTTTGGCGAATTTGATCCGTTGATCGTGATCGAACACGATTTTTGAGACGGAATTTTTTGTTATTTTGCAGCTCGGTAGCTCGGATCGTAATTCCGAGCTACGTGGCACGATCTGGGGCTCTTGATGAAGATCTGGCACGAATAGCGAGGTGATAATTTTTGCCAATTCGCAGCTTGGTAGCTCGGATCGTAATTTCGAACTACGTGGTACGATCTGTGCCTTTTGATGAAGATCTGGCACGAATCCTGAGGCGATAGTTTTCGCCATTTTGCAGCTCGGTGCAACTGTGCTGTGACCCACTTTCCCAGTGCTACAGAGGTCCGATCGGGGCGTGTGACCCCTCGTTTTGAAGCTGACTCGATGATCCACAAATTCTCTTTGGAGGTCAGTTGAAGAATCACCCGTATTTAGGGTCAAAATAGGCCCGCAACATCTTTGCCTCCATGGAGTTGGGAAGATCTTTGTGTGACTCTAGGAGAGAACTGTTTAGGAAACAAGTTTGAGGAGAAACTCTAGGGAAAAGTTTTGAGCTCCGAACTCGTTTAGAAGAGGACCGCTCGGGAGGCGAGTGCAACGAAGAATCATCTTCAGGCTCTAGGAGAGAGCCATTCGGGAGACGAGTTTGAGGAGCAATCCTAGGGGAGAGTTTTGATCTCCGAACTCGTTTAGAAGAGGACCACTCGGGAGGCGAGTGGGACGAAGAATCATCTCCAGGCTTTAAGAGAGCCATTCGAGAGACGAGTTTGAGGAACAATTTCGAATGGTGAGCTACTTTGTACTTGCTCGTTCGCAAGTAGCAAAAGCGGCATTGAACCAAGTGTTGGACTCCGAACTTGTCGTTTGAGGGGGTTAACGAGTTGCAGGAGCAATTCCGAATGGTGAGCTGCTCCGCACTTGCTTGTTACAAGCGGCTAAAGCAGTATCGAACCAAGTGTTAAGACTCCAAACTCGTTTTTTTTATAGCTTAGTAAGTTGTGGGAGCAGACCTATAGGAAAAACTGGACTCCGAACTCACCATTTAACGAGTCGTAGATGTGACTCGGAGAGGTAGAAATGAAGCAAGTGCAACAATAGAAAAAAGCTAAGTTTTATTGAGATAAACTAAGTGGCCGCTTTAATGGGGCGAGCCATTATTACATGCTTTTGGCCGGGTTACATGCATCAGCCTTATTGAAAACTGAAATCCTACTTCTACAATAGGGTGAAGGCCTCTTGGGAGGAGTTCAGTTCTTCCGCCATTGTACCTCCATGGATAAGGTGGAGGACGGCCCCAGGTTCGGAGTCTTGGAACTCGACGGACCTTTCTGTTCGCTTGTAGGCTCCTCGGGGTGGAAGATCGGTCCCGCCTTTTCGAACGAACTTGGTCAGGTGTCCCCGCTGTATGAGTTCTTCGATCTCCTCTTTAAGAGCCCGACAATCATTCGTGTCGTGGTCGTGGTCCCTATGAAAGCGGCACCACTTATCCTTGTTTCTTTTCTTGCCAGGGGTATTCATTTTAGGGGGACCACAGAGTAGCCCTTCCTTGTCCACCTCCATAAGAACTGCTGATATACTAGCATTGAGGGGGTGAACTTCTCAAAACGAGGAGCTGGGCGGCGTTGGCCATTGTCTTCCCTCTGAAATTTCTGGGATCCTTCTTCGCTTGTATTCTTCCGTTTGTTCCCGGAAGATGATTCCTCATGAGTAGGGGTTGAGAGCCTCATCCACTCGGATGTACTTCTCACTCCTAAGGAGGAGTTCTG
Organism: Hemerocallis citrina; assembly: GCA_017893485.1. Taxonomy (NCBI): domain Eukaryota; kingdom Viridiplantae; phylum Streptophyta; class Magnoliopsida; order Asparagales; family Asphodelaceae; genus Hemerocallis; species Hemerocallis citrina. The sequence goes on along the minus strand of CM030361.1, from coordinate 77,523,507 downwards.
AGAAGTTCCGAGGAGGCTTCTTGGCAAGGGACACCATAGGTCAGCGTTAGTGACGTTCCCGAATACCGCCGAGGCTACTGATTGGTTGAGGGAGGTAATAAATCGGGCTTCGGCGGTGAAGTGCCGAACGTAATCTCTTAGGTGTTCACCCTTTTTTGGTTGAGGGTCACCAAAGATGCACTTGTTTTCTTGGTCCGATGGCTACTCACGAAATGAGTAAGGAAGAGCAATTCGAACTGATTGAAGGAGAAGATGGAGGTCGGGGCGAGTCGAAAGTATCATTCTCTTGCAGGCCCCTTCAGCGTGGCAGGGAAGGTTTTGCAAAGAAGAGCATCCGAAGCTTGGTGGATCATCATGAGAGTTTTAAAACTTTCGATGTGGTCGGCGGGGTCCGACTCCCCGTTGTATGACTCAGAGTTTGGGGGTTTATAGTTTTTCGGGACTGGGGCTTCCATGATGGCCCGGGAGAACGGAGGCCGACTCGGGTGGAAATTTCTTGCCCGTTGTTCCTCTTCTCTGTCAAGTTGGCCAAGGCGCTTCTCCATCTCGTGGAGACGTCGGTAGACTGAGTCTTCCTTTAGGTCATATCTTGCCGAGCCCGAGACTCCTTATGCGGAAGGGGACTGGGAGTCGGTGGTGATGGCTTGGGGTAGGTTGAGGACTAGGCGCCCGTTGCTCGTGGTTGGGAGTGACATTGAGGGCCTGCAGAACGGCTTCTTGAAAATTCTGGAACTCCGCCTTTGTGACTGGTGCCCCTCCAGCTTGGTGGTCCCAAGGTGTGGCTCGACTTACTGGAGTATGACTTCTCTGCCGACGACATGGAGGGCTCTCTTTTCGCCTCCTCGGGGGAGGGGATCTTTTGGTCCTCGGTCTGCGGGGGGTCCGGACTCTCGAGATCCTTGGGTGCTCAGGTTGATGGACTCCCTAAAGGGCTCGCCATTCATTCAAGCGAGTTCGGAGGTCAACTCCCTGTTGGCGGTTAACAATCGCTTGACGGAGATTCTGCTCGGGAGGGCTTTGAGAAGCTATAGAGTCAACTGAAGGATTGTGGACCGAGACATGGTCATGAAGAGGATGTTGCTTTGGACGACTTCGGCACGAGGCCCCCTGGGTGCTCCCCGAGACTCTGGAGGGGCCTGTTGAGGAGGAGGCTGTTGAGGAAGAACATCTTAGACTGGAGGAGGAAGATGAGTGGCTCTTCGGCTGGAGGTCGTTGCCTTCCTCTTCTTTTCCGGATGCATGACTTGAAACTATTTTTGCTGATAAAGTAAGGTTGGATTGCTTTTCCGTTTCCCACAGATGACGCCAGTCTGTTGCTGTTGATTTTGGTGTGGGAGTAAACAGATGAATTTGTAGATTTTTTTGGAAACAATAAAGCAAACCCGTTGACCTTCACCGACGTTTGACTGGTTTCTTGCCGCTGCCATTGACCTGCAAAAAAGTTCGATACACCGGGATAGATCTCGACGACGAACCTCAGACGCTCTTGTCAGTAACCAGGAAGATTATGAAAGAGCTTTATGTGGAAAAAGATTGATTACCTTGTTATGGTGGGGGAGAGGGGTATTTATAGTCACCTTAGGGACCCGTTGCGAGATAAGGGTGTATCTCTACTTCTCGGCGTTGCGAGATAAGGGTGTATCTCTACTTCTCGGTGTTTTTGGATAAGATGTAGAGTTTAAATCGTTTCATAGCGATAACCATGAATTTGAATTACTCTTAATCCATCTGGGTTGGTTTATAACGGGTTGCTACCCATACCCAGTAGGACAGATCCGTTTCTGGGTTATTGGGCTTTGAAGAAAGATCAAGTTTCCATTTCAGACGCGTTTGTAGGTGAAATTACAGTTTTACCCATGAGAGCTTCAAGATTCGTCCCCGATTTGAACGGTTCCGATTTAATTCTATTCTTAGCCATATCAGTAAGTATTTAAATATTTCTATCAAACAACTCACATACTAGCGCTTTAACCAAACATAAAAAATTGAAGAGTAATGCTAGAGCCACTACCAATTTCACTACATTTCTCTTCACTACCTTAGGTGGCATACTCCAATAGGGAGGGGATCATAGAGTAGGTGGGAGAACTCTCCAATAGGAGTATGCCACCTAAGGTAGTGAAGGAAATGATAGTGAAATTGGTAGTAGCTAAAGCATTACTCAAAATTGAATAGGTAGATCTCTTCATTTTAGCGGGGTTTACACCCAAAATAGTAATAATAATAATAATAAATTACACCCAAACAATCCTAAATAATGGATTGCATGGTCCGCCAAATCCAAATCTCTTACATGGGGGCTCTTATTGT